>CAMZMU010000089.1:33085793-33305421 GCA_947311845.1 Poa pratensis | reverse complement strand
CCCCCCCCCCCCCCAATCAGATTGAACATGTATTTTTATGCTTGAGAAGACGTTCGACATGCAATTGAAATTTAACAAAGACATCAACACATCAGATTTGCGTTTAAGGAGATACATCCAAGTAAAACGACTATAAGCATCGATGAAAACTGACATAATAATTATGACCACTCACAGAGGTTTGGGCAGGACCCCATACATCCGAAAACACAAGTTCTAGAGGACTATTAACCACTCGACTCGAAGAAATAAAAGGAAGTGATGACTCTTTCCTTGCTGACAAGCATCACAAACTGCTAAATTTTTATTACTAGATATGGTGGGAAGGTCATGTCGCTGAAGAACATGACCCACTATCGGAGAAGCCGGATGACAAGACGCGCATGCCAATGGGAAGACGACGTGGCGAACACCAGTGAAGGCTTGGGAAACCGCATCCAAAGCATACAGCCCCCGACAGTATCGACCTCTAAGGAGTACGTCCCTGGTTGCTCGGTCCTTGACAAAAAATGAGACGGATGAAATTCAACCAAAACATTATTGTCAAGTTAAGTTTAGGAACAGATAACAAATTACGAGTAACCGACGGAACATGAAGGACATTACGAAGTTGCAGTTTGCGAGGCGTGTGTGTAAGAAGTGAGGATTGACCAATATGAGAGATGTGCATACCTGACCTGTTTGCAGTGTGAACCTGGTCGTGGCCGCGGTAGGGTTCATGCGTAGAGAGGCTGCCAAGCTCATGCGTCAGATGATCCGTAGCACCGTGTCCATGACCCAGGTTTGATCAACCGGATATGACGGAGTGTAGCCAGGCGCAGGACCCTGCGTGGCCATCGCCACTTGTCTCTCATTGTTGCGGCCGTCGTTGCCGAATGCCCAGGAAGTCACGCTTGAAGCGACGGTGACATCGAGAGGCGAGGTGGCCCACGATGCCACAAAGTTGACACGTGGGGCGATTGCCGCCATACCGCCCTCCCCCTTGATTGTTGTTGTAGTTGGGCTGAGGCGGCGTGGGGCAGGCGGGGCAGGTGCAGGCGGACGACTCCCTCCAGCGGGCGCCGTAGACGGAGAGGGACGAGGCGCAGGTGGACGTAGCCACCACCACCCCACGACGCGCGTTGGCTGATAGATCGGCATGAACAGCAGGGAGCAACGCGATTCAACGCGCTGCTCGGTATGAGGAGGCGTCCGTAGCTCACGAGGAGTCATCGGCGGCCGAGCTCCGATCACAGCTTCAGTCAGGGAGTCATACTCCTGATCAAGACCGGCGAGGACATAGGACGAGAACTCTTCATCGCGGAGAGGCTGACCGATCGCCGAGAGCGTGTCGGCGAGGCATGACGTGGTTGAAGAAGACGGTGCCGGCTGATCGAGCTTGCGCGCCTCGCCCAGCTGGCGAGGATTGCCATGGACCGCGCCGTGGACTGGGACGCAAAACTCGACTCGCGTCGTCCAGATGTCGAGTGCCGATGCAGCAAAATGGACAGGCCAGCGACCCCCCTTCGGGAGAGAGGTTTGCAGCGCAGACACAATGGCCTGGTCCTGAGCAACCCAGCACGATGTGCGGGGTTAGGCGCCTGAACGCGCACGCCATCGTCGGTGACCGCGGTCACCGTGGCCCGTGGGCATGGAAGCGAGCCGTCGATGTAGCCTTCAAGGTGGCGGCTGCGGAGCAGCGGGAGGAGTGCCGCGCGCCAGTGGAGGTAATTGTCCGGCGTCAGCCGCACCGTGACGAGGTGCGCAAGCTGATACGGGCCGGAGGCGAGTCGCGATCTGGCGACGGCGACGGCGACTGACGGCGGAGCGGCCAGGGTAGGCGCGACGCGGCGGCCGCAGTAGTGGCGACGGTGGCGCGGACGTCGCAGACGGAGCGAAGGAGAGTCCGCCCGAGCCAAAGTGGAACGGCGTGGAGAAGGCCGAGCCGACGGATAACGAGCCAGCGGGCGGCGCAGACATGCCGCCGGAGGTGTGCGCCAGGAGTTGGGCAAGCGACGTCGGAAGGACCGACGGAGACGCGGCAGCAGCAGAGGCTGTGGCGGCGATCGCGCCTGAGGCCGTAGAGGGGGCGGCGGAAGAGCCGGAAGCGGAAGACGTGGACATATCGTAACCTAGACTGATACCATGTTAAACAGATTGATTTGTGGGAACTAGCTCGTCACCGTATCAGGTGCGGCTTATCTCATATATAGGCTGTACAAAACGTACAATACAAGTTACATGTACACGAAGCTAATACAAACTCTACAGATGTGACTTAGAGATTCATGCTGGTCCAGGTGCATCTGAATTTTTCTTGAGTTGCACCATGGTTGCTACTGATTTTTTTCTTGCACCTGAATTTCTTAATATCGTCGTAACTGATTTTTCTTCAGTTGCATACTGTTGCAACTGAATTTTTATTTTTTCCTGCACAATATACCTGGATTTAAATTGATTAAACTATAGATGCATACTAGGTGCAGCTGAAAATTTCTTTTTAGAACATGCGTGGGGGATTGAGTCGACCAAGATTTCAGTTTATTCTTGGTTGAATAAGAGATACTCGAACCAAAAATTGAGAAACCCTTAAATTTCAGAGAACAATATTTGTCCAAATATTATGCATTTATTGGGATATTTTGTAGTGTGCAATTCACCTATTTTTTATGAATATGTTTACTAAACTTTTTTTAGCTTATTTTATGTTGCCGGAAAATTGAAGTAACACCAAAACTCTTTGGTATAAAAAGGGGTAAGTAGTGTCCCAGATGTAAATTTAGGGGTAAAACGTGGAAAAAAACTTAAATGGAGGTAAGCAGTGTCACAAATGTGATGTTAGGGGTAAAATATGACAAATTTTTTAATTGGGGTAAGTAGTGTTACAAGAAGATTTTTTTGGTAGTAAATAAGCTATCATTTACCCTGTAGATAAAGTGAAGTCCAGGGTTCAAGCTCTAAAGATCTCAACTTTTACGTCCATTTTCTGCTCTGAAATGTGAGTCCCACTACAATCACTAGAGAAACAAATGTAAACTATGGGTAAAAAGGACACAAATAACCGCTAAGATCCTCTGCTGTTTACTGTACGTAGGCTCCAGGTCGCTCAGGAAGAAAGAAAGGGTCACTTTTTTTTTATTCCACCCTCATGTACCCTTCTTTGCATTTTTTTTCTAAAGCCTGTTCAACCTCATATCACCTAGAACAAGTCTGGACTTCTTCAATGAAAGAAAGTCAAGTAGTTCTTCGAATTTATAGAAACTTATTCCAAGATTTCTGAAATTTAATGAGCCTCGAAGAGAGAAAATTGAAAAAAAGGAAATACAACAGCACAAGCGACATCATTCGACACAAGCACAATATATATTCCATGTTTTTGTTATATTGTTAAATAGTTTTCCATGGTACAACTTAGGCTTAGACATTTACAAGGTACCTCTCTCTTGTTTCAGTGTATATTCAAAGGCTATTTACTTATGAGGAATTGCTCCATGCAACAAGCAACTTCGCGGTGAAAAATATACTTGGACAGAGTTCTTTTAGTGTTGTGTATGAAGGTAGACTAGCAGGCATAGAAGAGCCCGTGGCAGTGAAAAGGATTCTAGATACGTTGTCAGATGAAGCAGAAAGGTACTTCGCTAACGAGATTAGCATTATGAGTCAGATGTTTTTTTTTAGAAATAAAGGGTTTCACCCCCGGTTCCAGTTAAGAAACCATCAGAGTTGGGTTACAACTTATTCAGGAAACGTTCACATCTAGGCAAAAGCCAAACAAGCAGAAAAGAAACAGGGAACATCTAAAACAAGACCACAACAGAACAGCTGTGCACCAGCCTAGGAAAACACTACCTAGTCATAACAGACACGCAGGCTTCCTCCGATGTTCACCAGCTTGATATTCCTCTCTGCTAGACGTTGCGTTAGGCCTTGAATGTCAGCGTTCCAAGCTTCATCTTCAGTAGAAGGGCTCAGGCGACCACCCGGAGCTGGATGCAGATTTGCGCCAGGGAGACCACACAAGGTCACCCAGGGTCTGGCCATAGCAGGGGAGGCGGAGCTCTTGCTAGCAAGTCCATCTCTTTCACCACCGCATCCAAGCTTTCTTTTGTGCCCCCTGAGAACAGGACCCTCCATTGGGACAGAGTACATGCCATCATTCCAAATTTTCTGCAGGCCAATCCAAGGAGAGCGGTTAAAATAAATGTCATTTCTGGTATTCCAGAGGATCCACATAGCAGCAGCATGAACTGTATTATGAATTATAAATTTTTTCTCATCAAGCCACATGCTGGCAACATAGTGGAAAGATTTTTGAAGACCATCTTGTTTTAAAACGCGTTTCAGCTCATCCCAAACAGCTTTGGCAACCACACACTCGAAAAAGAGATGGGTACACGTTTCCAGGTCAGAGCACAACACACAAGATGGATCAACAACATGTTGTCTTTTTAACAAATTATCTCTAGTGAGAAGTTTGTTATGCGACAGCAACCAAAGGAAGAAATGAATCCTGGGTGGAACTTTCACCTTCCACACCGCATGGATATAAACAGGGAGGACACCTCTGAAGTTAATAACTGCATATAAAGAGCTAACACTGTAGGTGCCTTTGGATTCGTACTTCCAGATAATAGCATCATCTCATAAAGTTGATAGATTGAGCTATATTTAAGACTTCATACCACTGAGTCATGAGAGCATGATTAAAACATCTACGGAATGTAACCTTAAGTTGGTCGCCATCCCAAAGAGTTGCCACAGTGGCATTTTGATCATTAACAATGGTATAAAGGTCCCAGTACTGGATCGCAAGGCTGGAGGAGCCAAACCATTGGTCCTCCCAGAACTTAACTTTCCTACCATTGCCTATCTTCCACCAATACCCAATTTTAGCCGCCTTAGCAGCCCAGAGCACACCTTTCCAAAAAGGAGATGCACCCAGCTCCGAGGAGGAGAAGATGTTGGGGTTTTCGACATTATATTTGAAGTCAATTATTTGCTTCCATAGCTTGTCACCATCTACGTGGTACCTTTTAACCCAAGATGCCAAAAGGCAAATGTTCATTTCAGCTAAATTTGGAACCCCTAAGCCCCCATACTCTTTTTTCTGGGAAACAAGGGCCCAATTAGCTAAGTGATATTTAAAATGACCCTCATAGTTGTCCCACAAACAGTGAGCCATCTGTGAGTTGATAAGCTTAATTGCCCATTTAGGGAACTTAATCACACTCAAGAGGTAGAGAGGGATACTGGCTAGTACACTACGAACCAGCTCTAGCCTTGCAGCGTGAGACAATAGTTTGCCTCTCCAGCCTAGCGGCTCTTTTTAGAAGATTATCTACAATAGGTTGTAGATCCTCTTTCCGAAGTTTAGAATGATGCAGGGGAACACCCAAATATTTTATAGGGAAGTCCCCTAATCTACAACAGAGTGTCTGAGCAAAATCTTGAGTTTCATCTTGACTAACATTAATTGGCACTAGTTCACTTGTGAAAATTAATGCGTAGCCCAGATACTTGTTCAAAGCAGGACAAAAGCCATTTAAGATTCATGACTTGTGCCATATCTTTGTTTAGAAAAACAGGGTGTCATCAGCATATTGCATGCTAATCACACCTGTTGCATTAAAACCTTGTAGCAGACCAGAAATCAGTCCCCTGTTAGCAGCTTTTGTCAAACATTTTGTAAAGACATCCGCCACTAAATTAAAAAACAGAGGAGAGATAGGGTCTCCCTGTCGGACACCTCTACCAGTTAGGAAAAAATCACTGTTAACGTCATTGATCCTAACACCTACAGAGCCTTTATCAAGTAAAGACCTGAAGAGATATAAACATTTCGGGCTAAAGCCCCGAGCTGCAAACATTTTGAGCATAAACTCCCTATTAACCATATCATAGCCTTCTCAAAATCGAGTTTAAAAATGAAGCCTGGTTGATCTCTCCGCACCACCTCATGAATAATTTCATGTGCGGAGACAACACTCTCAAGGATGTATCTCCCTCTAAGGAAGGCAGATTGGTTTGGAGAAATTAACTTCTCACAAACAACACCCAACCTATTGGTCATACATTTCGAAAAAATCTTAAAACTACAATTTGTAAGGGCTATAGGTCTAAATTTCTGAATAATGGAAGCTTCTGGTTCTTTAGGAATAAGAGTCAAAAGCGAAAAAATTCAGACGAAAAAGATCCAAGTCCATTTTATTCCAGTCATTAAACATAGCAAGTAAATCTTGCTTAATCAACTCCCAGAATTTTTGATAGAACAGAAAGGAAAGACCATCGGGGCCAGGTGCCCCCTCAGCATAAGAGCCGAAAACAGCCGTTTTTAACCTCAGCTTCGGTAAAATCTGCCTCTAAAAAGGCATTTTGGTCAGTTGTCACCATATCAGTTGCATCCCAGAAGTTATCAGCTAAATCGATATCCAATTTATCCGAAAAACCAAAGAGTTGCTTGTAGTAATCAACTGCAATTTTT
This sequence comes from Poa pratensis, assembly GCA_947311845.1. Lineage (NCBI taxonomy): Eukaryota > Viridiplantae > Streptophyta > Magnoliopsida > Poales > Poaceae > Poa > Poa pratensis. The sequence goes on along the minus strand of CAMZMU010000089.1, from coordinate 33,298,961 downwards.
AAAATACCTTCTGTGTCTTCAGACACCCCAGAGGGACCTTGGAGGGAAGTTATCTGTTTCTTCCTCCTCCTTTGATTAGCAATGGAGTGGAAGTAGGCAGTGTTCTGGTCACCTTCCAGAATCTGCCTCTCCCTAGACCTTTGCTTTGCCTTCACCTCCTCTTTCTTCCAAATATCTGTTAAGTCAGAGGAAATAGTTTTCATCCTGGCTTTAGAAACTGAGAAAGTGGCTGCGATTCAGATAAGATGTCAAGTAAATCATACTCCGCAACTAAATGTTGCTTTGTTTTCCTTTGGGCTGATTCAATATTTGCATTCCACCCTTTGGAAAACTTCCTAAAATTCCTAACCTTAAACTGCCAGATATCAATGGATTTTTGCAGTCTGCAAGGAGCATTCCACACTTTCTCTACCGCCTGGCAAAAACCATCTTGCTGAAGCCACCATTTCTCAAACCTATATTGTTTGGTTCTTGGAATGGGTAAAGCACAAGTGTCAAGCACCAGCGGGGTGTGATCACTACCTAGTCTAGCTAAAGCCTTAACTAAACTTGCAGGGAACAACTTGTCCCAGCAAGTAGTGATAAAGACCCTATCTAAAATAGCCATGACCAATTGATCCTGGTTATTAGCCCAAGTGTACTTCCTCCCTGAGTTTTTTAATTCGATTAAACCGAACTTATTAACCCAATCGTTAAAAAGGTTAGCCCACTTCTGACTAATATTTCCAGTACTCTTCTCAGAGGAGTCTCTAACCAGATTGAAATCGCCACCAACTACAGTGGGGCCAGACCAACCTGCTAGAAGGTTGTGCAGTTCATTAATAAAATCTAGTTTATGTTCCTCATAAGAGGACCCATAAATAGTAATGAACCTCCACACTACATCATCTCTTTTCTTTCTAATTAAACAAGAGACACAGTAAGTATGGATACCCCAGGATAACACATCAAAAACATCAGTGTTAATCCCAAGCAGCACGCCACCAGCGGTTTTCTTCGCTGGTAACCATTTCCAAGTAAAAATGTCAAAAGGATCGAGTTTCTTCAACTGTTCAGGAGTAAAATTTTCCTTCTTAGTCTCAGATAACCCAATAAAATCAGGCCGATGATCTTTAAACAAATCACCAACTCTACTCAGTTTATCATCTCTATTCAGCCCACGGCTATTCCATATGAATCCTACTACCATGATTAAACTGGAGTTTTCTTTTACTACTGTTTTTTCTCCTAGTCACCTCAATCCAAGGTGAGCTAGGATCCTGGTCTTCACTAGGGTGAGTCTCAGGAGTGTTGCAGGGGAAGCCCTAATGGACTCCATATCCCTTGATACATCTTCCGCAGTGATATCAATATCACTGGGCAAGAACATATCAGGGTGATCTGCATGAAATTGTGCCAGCCTATCTAATTCAACATTTTTAATAACATTGATATTAGAGCTAACATTTACAGGAGAGCTACCAAGGACAATCCCCGCAGCACTAGCTTGTTGCATTAAAATAGCATCATCTAGCACAGCGAACGAATTTTTTATACCTTTAGTATTTCTCCTCGGAGCAGGGACCTCCAGATTAAGAACCATCTTGCGGTTTTGAGCTTTCTCCACAGTTGTCCTTCCATCTTTAGAGAACCTAGCACTTGCTCTGGTGGCCATAACAGGACCCACACTGTTTCTTCCCTTTAGGGATAGTTTTTGGCACCTCCACCGTAGCCGTAGGCAGAGGGTCAGCAGCTCCCTGAGTTGTCGAGTTTGTTGTAGCCCCTGCATTTCCATCAGTCACTTCATCAAGCAACGCTTGATCAATGTTAGCAGCAGGCTCCAAGAAAACATTCCTGTCAACCGAGGGAGTCCCTGACGCAGATATCCCACACACCTTATTCTGCACACTGATTTCCAGAACATACTGTCCCACAGGCACAGTTCTTTGAGTGGATCTGCTAGCCGAGCCTCTCGGGGTCGGAGTTGAGAAATTGGGCCCTTTGTCCATATCCATGTCGCCCCGATTTTGATTTTCTTTGCTGGCATGATCAGCAAAATCATCCCCTATTTCCTCAGAGTCTTGTGGATCTTCAGGATCATCACCACCATCCTCACTCTCCTCACCCACGGGCTTCTTATGAGTCAGATGTGCCATCGGAACATCATAAATCTTCTGGGTTGGTGCAAGGGAGACGACAACCTATTGCTAATATATGAAAGAACAGAGAAGGGTAGTCTTCAGAACCATCTTACCCTACGAATGTTGCCATGTATGCAGAACATCCGGGTATAAAGTTTGATGACACATCTTCAGAGCTAGATTGGCGGAAAAGGTACATCTTCAGAACATCTCTGCACATATTAATTGCTTCCTTCAAAATAAATCATAAATGTTCCCTATGTGTTTCAGGCACAGCATACTGATTGGAATAGCCTCCGGTCTTCTGTACCTCCATACTGAATGTCCCAAGGTCATGGTGAGCATTGACATCAAGGTAGATAACGTAATGCTTGACAGGTGGTTCAATGCAAAATTATGTGACTTTCGTGCGTGGATCCATTTCAACCATACCCAAACCCCGCTCCAGACGAACAATGGCATTGGCACCCGATAGTATAATGGCCCAGCATTCGTATACAGCTTTGGTGTGCTATTGTTTGAGATTGTCTGCGGCAAAATACCAATTGAGAAGGTCCAGGAATGTGCCGAGAAGAGTAGAATTCTCAATGCAGCGGACACACGGCTGAGGGGCCAGTTTGACGAAGAAATCAAACGTGTGTTGGAGATCGGGCTCATGTGTGTCCGCCCAGATCTTCATAACCGGCCAGATATCAGAAGAGTGTTGCATTTCTTAATCCAGCCAACTGTCCCATTATCTGCTCTTTCCACTTCAAATCGTAACGTTTCCAGATGGAATGCGATGGGATCATCAGTTAGTGAAGATGCGTATGGTAAGTTTTCCAACAAATTTTTATTTTTCACTTGCCTTTTGTCTACAAATTGTTCCTTTCCCATCCTATTTGGACTTGTGTGAAATTTGGCCATATCGTACTGTTTTAAAAGTTTTGGAGATAAATCCATTCGATTTACCATTAAAAGTATTTCTGTAGTATGGGTTTCATCATTTTTTCATAACATACAAAACAGTGCTGGTAAAACATTGTTATTGCCTTATTGGAGACAATTTAAATGTCTAAAACTATACATGTATTCCCGAATAGAGGGACAACTATCTCTTAGCAATGTATAGCCTAAAAGTACATGTAATCCTAAGTTAGGCGTCAGAACAGAGACTATGGATGTGTTGGCTAGTTCGGAAGGGGACTTTCATATTAAGTTCCACATCCGTAACAAAACCGACAACTTCACATGCACTCTAGTCGCTGTGTACGGTGCCGCCCAAGACGAGTATAAATCTGCTTTTCTCAGAGAGCTGGTAAACCTGGTAAAAGATAATCCATATCCTATTATTATAGGTGGGGATTTTAACTTGCTAAGGTTCCCACATGAGAAGAGTAGAGGCAGATTTGACAACCGATAGCCTCTCTTATTCAATGCTGAAATTGACAGTCTTAGTCTAAGAGACGTATGGATGATTGAGAGGCAGTACACTTGGGCTAACAGCCTCCCAGAGCCAACATACGAAAAGTTGGACCGTGTATTGATGGACTCGGATTGGGAGATTAAATACCCAATGACCTCAGTACGGGTCCTCGAACATATCGAGGCGTTGTCAGATCATGCTCCCATACTTTTAACCACGGAACACCTAATCCATCTTGTAAACGCCAGTTCAAATTTGAATTGGGTTGGTTACATAGGGAAGATTTTTTCGAAATGGTTAAGAAGGTGTGGGAAAGACCGGTGCCTGGTCTCACTCCAATCCAAAGGTGGAACAACAAAATAAGCGCATTGCGTAAACACCTGAAAGGTTGGGCTAGACATATGGTAGGTCAACTAAAAATGAGAAGCTTCATCTGTCATCTATTATTGATGAATTAGGCTATTGCGGAAGTCAGACCGCTGTCTTCACAAGAGATCGATCTTAAAAATCGATCCAATGGAGAGATGGCGGGTCTTCTTCGTGAAGAGGAGCTCAAATGGTACCAACGATCAAAGGCCCAATTCATTCTGGAAGGAGATTCGAATACGAGATACTTTCGTAGTCTAGCTAATGGCAGACATAGAAAGAAACTCATTCATTCTCTTATCCAGGAGGAGGGTACGATTGAAGGCCATGAGAAACTAAAATCCTACATCACGAAGTACTATAAAAATTTGTTCGGTGAGCCGGATGCAGATAATTTCTCGCTTGACGAATCCCGTACAAATGATATTCCGCAAGTTTCCGATCAGGAAAACGCCCATCTTACAGCTCCTTACTCTGAGGAGGAGGTGAAGAAGGCGGTATTCCAAATGGAAACAACAAAGCACCGGGCCCGGATGGTTTTCTTGCTGAGTTTTATCAAACATTTTGGGATGTAATCCATTCAGACTTGATCGAGATGTTTCATGCTTTGCATGCTGGACAATTCGAACTATTTCGCCTAAATTTCGGTGAGATAATTTTGGTGCCTAAGGTTAATGGAGCAGAAAGGATTCAAGACCTATCTGTCTTCTAAACGTTAGCTTCAAAATTTTCACTAAAACCGCTACTATTAGGCTTAATTCGGTGGCTGATCATGTTGTGAGACCCACTCAAACTGCATTTATGCAAGGTCGCAATATACTTGATGGTGTTGTGATCCTACATGAAACGGTTCATGAGTTGCATCGGAAAAAACTTAATGGAGTGATTCTAAAAATAGACTTCAAAAAGGCTTACGATAAAGTCAAATGGTCTTTCCTACAACAAACACTCAGGATGAAAGGTTTTTCAGATGAGTGACGTGCAATGATACATAATTTCGTTTCCGGAGGAAGTGTCGCCATCAAAGTGAATGACGATGTTGTAGATACTTCCAAACGAAAAAGGGATTACGACAAGGCGATCCATTATCCTATACTATTTAATATAGTTGCTGATATGCTAGCCGTAATCATTGAACGTGCGAAATTGGATGGGCAAATTGTTGGAGTGGTTCCGCACCTAGTGGATGGCGGATTATCCATTCTTCAATATGCTGATGATACAATTCTCTTTATGGAACATGACATGGAAAAGGCAAGAAACCTGAAATTAATATTATCAGCGTTCGAGCAACTTTCCGGTCTAAAAATTAACTTCCATAAAAGCGAACTGTTTTGTTTTGGTGAAGCTCAAGACATGGCCGACCAATATGCTGAGTTATTTGGCTGTGGGCTTGGTCAGTTTCCAATTAACTATCTTGTCATTCCTATTCACTTTAGGAGGCTTACGATAGCTCAATGGAAGCATGTGGAGGAGAGACTACAAAAAAGGTTGACTAGTTGAAAAGAAAAATTATTATCCCTGTGTGGTAGGTTGGTTCTCATAAATTCAGTACTAACTAATATGGTTCTGTATATGATATCCTTCTTCCAATTACCAAAGGGAGTCTTAAATCGATTGGATTACTTTCGATCTAGATTCTTTTGGCAAGGGGATAATAAAAAAAGAAGTATCGGCTGGCTAAATGGGATGTAGTATGCCGCTCTAAGGACCATGGAGGTCTCGGGATTCATGACCTTAAGGTCGAGAATAGAGCCCTCCTTGAAAAGTGGCTGTTTAAGCTTCTGACTGAAGATGGGGTGTGGCAAACTCTTCTTAGGAGGAAATACATAGGCTCAAGTGCGCTATCACAGGTTTCTTGGAAACATGGTAATTCACATTTTGGGTTGGCCTAATGACGACGAAGAAATTCTTCTTCCCATATGGTTCTTTCTCCATTAAGGATGGGTCTGAGGATACATGGCTGGGAACTACCCCGCTCCGAGAACAATATCCAGCGCTATATAATATAGTCCTAGGACGTCACAAGAGCGATACGCTCGCTCAGGTATTGGTTGATAACCATACAACGGTGACGTTCAGAAGAGATCTTGTTGGTCGCGACTGGTAGCTTGGCACGAGTTGTTACAGCGTCTAGTCTATGTCAATTTGACAGAGGGACCCGACGAGTTTCGGTGGAATTTACACAATAACGGTAAATTCACTGTGGACTCTATGTATACAGCTCTAATCCAGCCAGATGTGTCGGTAGATAATAATAAGAAAATCTGGAAGATGAAAATACCACTAAAAAAGAAAAATTTGTGTGGTATCTTCGTCGCGGAATTATTCTTACAAAAGACAATCTTGCAAAATGCAATTGGCATGGAAGTATGCAGTGTGTCTTCTGTCATAAAGACGAGACGATCAAACACCTATTCTTCGAGTGCAAATTCGCTAGTTCTATATGGTCCATCATCCAGATAGGTTCTATTATTTACCCACCTAAAAGCGTTGCCAATATTTTTGGCAATTGGCTGAACGGGGTGGATAATAGGCTTAAACAACTTATTAGGGTGGCAGCGCTTGCCGTAATATGGTCGCTTTGGCTATGTAGAAATGACAAGGTTTTTAACGATAAAAATTGCTCTCTTATGCAGGTTATCTACATGACGACTACTACTACTCCCGGTTTGTGGTCTCTGTTGCAATGTGTGGGGCATTGAGACCTGTTTAATTAGGTCTGTACAAGACTGGAGCATACGGCGAGAGACTTTTTATCCCAACATGGATGTCAGCATAATTTGCGGATTGGCCCTCCATCACCATAGGCGTCCCTACAATTTCTCATTATGATATGTAATTCGCCTTTTTATTTTTCGAACTTCGGACTTGTTTCGGCTGTGTGCATCTTGTTATGCAGAGGCTGGGTGTAATAATTAAACCTTTTAAATAATAAAGCTCCCTTTATCAAAAAAAAAAGTAATCCTAAGTAATGGCCACCTTGACAACCAAATCCTACTATTTCGGTCAAGGAAAGAAATAAAATCAATAGATCCAGTTGGTACACTTTAATATAGTTTAGGACGGATTTGAAATCTTTCTCTGTGATTCAAACTGGGTTTGAACAAATATCTTCCGCTGTCAAAGGTTCTGGTGGCGTAAGTGAAGCGACCGCAAGCATGTTATTATTTCATTTTCTTTATTTCGAATCGTATTGCTAGTTTTCAGGGTATTAATTGTTACTTTGTCTTAGGCCTGTGCCAATGCACTATCTCTTAGCACGAAATCATAGGACTAATAAATATTAAAGATACAACTAGCCCAATGCATTGTCTCCTATGTGTTGTATCTATATTTAATGATTTTTTCTCATGCATACATATGATTGGGGTAGAACCATTTTTTGCCTATGGTCACATGCAAAGGTTGTATCTTAGCTAAGCTACAACCTCACCCTCTCTCTTCATTAACTAGCATACCACATAAACAAAATGCATATGAAACCGTACTAAGAAACTTGCATTGGCATAGCCCTTAGGCGCTCACATGGTACCTTTGCTTTTCTCTTTTCAGCGTATGCACCTAGATCATTACTTATGAGTTGGCACGTGCGACAAGAGGATTCGTGACGATGATTGGACACGACACGTTTGGTGTTGTGTATGAAGGTAGACTACGGGGCATAGAGCAGCCCGTGGCAATAAAAAAGATTCTAGATACATCGTCAGATAAAGCAAAGAAGTACTTCCGTAACGAGATTGAGATTATGAAACGACTGTACCACCAGAACATCATAAGTCTTGTGGGTTGGTGCAATGCAGACGCCGATCTATTTCTAATATACGAATTGATAGAGAAGGGTAACCTTGAGACCCATCTTTACAGTAAGATTGATGATCGCATGTCTTCAGAGCTAGGCTGGCCAACAAGGTAAGCACACAACCTCTTATTAATATGAGAAAATGTCCAATTTATATGCGAAAGACAAGTGTTAATTTCAATTTTCTACGTGTTTCAGGCGCAACATACTAACTGGAATAGTCTCCGGTCTTGCGTACATTCAAACTGAATGTGATGATGGGCTCATGCACAGAATTATGAGGACACGTAATGTAATGCTGGACAGGAACTTCAACGCGAAACTGGCCAACATTTGGCTGGTGATGCCGCAATCCTCGGACAAAGTAACGGAGACTCCGGTATACATCGACCCAGCATACATGGAGAGCGGCAAGGCAGGCTGTCAGTCTGACGCCTACAGCTTGGGAGTGATGTTGCTTGAGGTCGTGTGCGGCGAGAAAGCATTTATCCTGCCCGTTGATAACAAGAACAGCCTTATTGAGAAGGTTCGGAAATGTAGTCAGAACAACACAATACTTAATGCTGCCGACACAAGCCTGAGGGGCCCACTACGGGAATCGACCAAGACGCCGTCGGCGTATGCACGAATGCCGTCGGCGTAGACATACGCCGACGGCCGCTATTGTGTGCACCACAACACGGCATCCCCATGTTCCGTTAGCTCAACATACGCCGACGGCAAAGCCATCGGCCTCTGAGAGCCACGTGGCCGCTTCCTGGGCACCTGGGAGATGACCTTGCCGTCGGCGTATGGGTGACCATATGGTCCACTTCGGGCGACGTGGCGCCGTACTGTGCGTCCGCGACGCACCCTCTGCCGACGGCAATGCCGTCGGCGTATGAGTGACCATATTTTCTTTTTTTTGCTGATTGTTACTGCTGTTTCCAGCACATTTCAAATACACAAAAATAATTTGAATTCATACACAAACATCACAGAACATCACATATATAATCCAAACCATCATACAAATTCCAAATGACTCAAACACAATTCGAATTTCATACAAACATATATACAAACTCCAAATGACACAAACATAGTTCGAATTCATCCAAACATTCATACAAAACACACCCGGACACATGCTACATCTCCTGAGAGCTCGAGGTACCCATTTCTGCCCGCGTGAGCATAGGCGACCGACCACGTGGGGCAGCCGCCGTCGAATCACATGCGGAACCCGGCGAGGCACCCGGCGAGGCACGAGACGGTGTGGTCTCGCGCGGCGAACTCGGCGAGGCACCACCACCGCCATGCTCCACGAGCACGCGCGTCGAAGTCGGCGAGGCAGAAGCACGACCAAAGGGTGCATTCCTGGAGCATCCCGATCCCTACATGTTTGAGTCCAAGTTAGCAACTTGGAAAGCACAGTACGCGGTAACAACTGGTTTGGCAAATAACTTACCGGTGTCCTTGGCTTGTATGTGCGAGCGACCGCTTCCCTCGATGGGCACATGGGCGGCATCCCCACCCTAGGTGGACGCGGAGGCAGCGGATCCCGCACTCCAGTGGCAAAAAACTTCTCGCTCGCCTACAAGATAGTTTAGATGTCAGGAGTTGTAGAAAAAGAAGGTTCAAACTAGAGGAAATGGGACTTGCCATATTTCGCAAATATAAAGGTTGAAACTTACAGCATCGCGCAACTCTTGCCACTCGTCATAGTCCGCTCTCTTCTGCAGCCACAAGTGATACTCCGCCTCATAGTCCGCGTAAGCGGCATCAAAGGCCGCCTCGAAATCAGGCTACAATTTCAAAATAGAACGAATCTCGTCAACTTAGCCACTTAGCTAGGAACGAATGCGGAAAGAGAATGAAATTGAGAAAAACTTACATCGGGGCGAGCTCGGGAAGGCCGTCGAGGAGGCAGGACAGGGGGGTCGTCGGCGGTGAGTGTAGCTTGATACGCACGAGGCCCAACTCAGGAGTACGCGGGATTACCGCACTAAGACAGGGCAAAGGGCCATGCTCCCAACCATCCCAAACGGCCATCGCTCTCTCGTCGGTGTCATGCTCAAGAGGTCTATCCACCTCCGGATTAAGACCCTTGAACGACTCGACGTACCTATCTATGTTCTCCTCGGCACTGCCGAAGTAATCGGGAAACGAGGGCTGAGGCTCGGATAGATCGATCTTCTTCATCTTCATCCTCTCCCATGCTTGCATGTCCGACACAGGCTCCCCGATATCGGCCTCCTGCATTGTCAAAGAAGTGTTATGCGTATCAAGTAGGGAAGTGCCTTTCTGTGGATTCCCTATCTGTGGCGCACCAAACCTACCATGCGCCACAAAAAATGTTTTGTGGCGCACCACTCCTAATGCGCCACAAAATACTGTGGCGCATACGTGCATGCGTGCGCCACAGAAAAATGGTGGGTCCCACCACCACAAATATCTGGTGACCTTTTTGTGGCGCATCTGCATGGATGCGCCACAGAAATTATACTTTCTGTGGCGCATCTGGATGCGCCACAAAAATTCGGTGGGGCCCCCTCCAATGATTGCATTGGTAATTTATCTGTGGCGCATTCAGCATTGTGCGCCACAGAAAACATGGTGCGGCCCCACCAATAATTTAAGTGGGCAACATTCTGTGGCGCATGCATGGTGGTGCGCCACAGAAAGACATGTTTCTGTGGCGCACCATGATGCATGCGCCACAGAATGTTGCCTCAGATCTACAAAAAGGTGGCAACCCCTCTACCTACCACCATTTACTTCTTCTCTTTTCCTCCTCCACCTCCACCTAGCTCGTATTTCTCTTCCCTCCCCTCCTATTTTGCCCATAGTTTTCTCCATTTTTTTTAGTTAAACCTATTTTGTTTGATAGATTATTGGTGAGGGTTTAGGAGAGCCTCCAATACATCTCTTTTTGTCCACTAGTTTCTCTCCAACATCACACGCTCTCTCATCGATCGCGGTCACGTCTCGGCACCGAATCTACTAGGTGAGACATGGATCTACATGGATGATGAACATGCATATGCATGTTTGGTGGCGCCGACGGTGTGTGTATGGCCGGATGTGTGTCGTGGTTGTTTGTGTTCCGACCATGGTGTCGTGTATGTGGATGTTGCCGGCAACATGATTTGTGAAATGTCTGCAGGTACCCATGAGGCCCTTGAGTTTGTCGGAACGTCGATTAACTTCCGTTCCGGCAAATTCGGGTACTCCATATGTCCTACTTTTAGGAGAGGTCATGCCGATTTTTTTGTGAATTTTGGCATGAGACTTTGCTAAAAATAGGACATATGGGGTATTGCGACTAATGCATGGGCCAACTAATGTGTGTGCATGCATGTTGCGGTTCTAATTAACATACTCTTGTTTGTGCTCTATGTATACCGCGTAGGCCGCAACCATGGTCGTCAGGATGAGCTCCGGTCGAATCAGTAGATACAAGGAAAAAGCGAAGGCGGACATGATTCGGTGCAACAGGCGCCAGATAAGATGTCCGTGTCGAAAATGTAAACTCGTGAGCTGGATCGACCCTGATTCCGGACAATTGGAGGATCACCTGCTCAGGCGCGGTTTCATGTTAGGCTTCAACCATGACGAAGGAGATGTCGGCGGACAAGATCATCATGATCATGACGAAGGAGATGTCGGCGGACAAGATCATCATGACGAAGGAGATGCCGGCGAACAAGATCATCATGGTGACGAAGGAGATGCCGGCGGACACGGTCATGATGAAGGAGTAGATGGTGGTGGAGAAGACGCGAACACGCAGACCTCGCTAATTTCGGCCTTGCAGGACCCTCATGTTCAAGAACTGCTACTCAAGGAGACGAGCAACGACAGAGCTGCAGCCAGAGAGAAAGCCAAGCTGGCGCAAATGGAGATAGACGGGAAGACTCCGTTGTATCCTGGGTGCCGGCCACAGGATACGCGCTTGCAAGTAACGCTTGATGCTCTGGAGATGAAGACGGAAAACAAATGGACCGACGTGAGCTTCAACAAGAACATGAAATTCTTCCACGATCGTCTTCCCGAGGGGAACACATTGCCAACTAGTATCGAGGATGCCAAGAAAGTCGTGTGCCCTCTTGACCTACCGCACGTTAAATACCACGCCTGCATCAATGATTGCGCAATTTATCGGGGCGAGTACAAGGACAGATACACATGTCCGGTGTGCGGCCAAGGACGGTACAAGAGTGGGAAGGACAAGAAAGTTCCTCGAAAAGTGGTATGGTACTTTCCTATCACTCCCCGTCTGCAGCGGTATTTCGTAGACCCTAAGGAAGCAAAGCTCATGCAATGGCATGCGGAAAGGGAGAAGCCCCAAGAAGATCCGGAGAAGGGAAAGATCCTGACACACCCTTCAGATGCTAGCCAGTGGGAAGAATTGGACATGGCCTTCGAAAATTTTGGGGGCGACGCAAGGAACGTCAGGCTGGGTATGAGCACCGATGGACTCAATCCGTTCGGCAACCAGAGTAGCACCCATAGCACCTGGCCCGTATTTGTATGGCCTTACAACCTTCCCCGTGGTTGTGCACGAAGCAAAGGTACATACACATGAGTATTCTCATTCAGGGGCCGAAACAACCAGGTATCGACATACATCTGTATCTCGGGCTGTTGAAAGAGGAGTTAGCCACGTTGTGGGAGACGCCAGCCCGTACGTGGGACGCCTACACAGCTGATTATTTTGATATGAGAGCCGCGTTGTTCACGACGGTGCAGGACTATCCTGGTTGCTCATATGTATCGGCCCAGGTAGGTCACGGATTTTGCGCATGTGTCAAGTGCATGGATAAGACCCCGCATCTCCAGCTACCAAGGGATCCCGGGTCTTCGAAAACCGTGTTCCCAGGGGCTCGAAGGTGGCTTCGCATGGATCACCCGTGGAGAAAACGCGGTGATTTGTTCAATGGTAAAGACGAGCCCGAAAGAGCCCCGTGCCCGAGGAGCGGCACAGAAATCGACGAGCTTTTGAAAAACTGGAAGGAGTGCCCAGCGCCGGGAAAGAAGCGACCGAAGGTAGATCCACTGCTGGGTGTATGGAAAGCGAGGTCTGTTTTCCACGACTTGGAGTACTGGAAGGTCCTCAAGACGCCACATAGCCTCGATATGATGCACATTACGAAGAATGTTACCGAGAGTCTGCTTGGCACACTTTGCCACATGTCGGATAAGACCAAGGATGGGACGAAAGCAAGATACGATCTGAAATGGCTTGGCATCAGGACAGAACTTCAGGCCCCCGATAGTGATGACGACGATGATGATGATGATCAGACAGAAGGGACTCAAGGTCGCCGCAAAAGGGCAAAGAAGAACACGGTGATGCTTCCCGCTGCCTGCTTCAGTATGAGTCCGGAGGAGCTCGAGCAGTTTTTCAGGTGCCTTCTAGGAGTCAAAGTTCCTCACGGTTACTCGGGGAAGATAAGCAGATATCTGGATGCAACAAAGAAGAGGTTCACCGGCATGAAGTCTCACGATTGTCACGTGCTGATGACACAGATACTTCCCGTTGCGATCCGAGGGTTAATGGATGAGCACGTCCGTGATACGTTGTCTGCCCTTTGCAACTTTATCGACGTCGTCAGCAGGAAGTCGATCGGCGTGAAGCAGCTCGACATGCTTGAGGAAGAGATCGTGGTGATACTATGCGAGCTCGAGATTTACTTCCCGCCCGCATTCATTGATATCTGCGTGCATCTCCTTCTCCATGTCGTTGATGACATCAGGCAGCTCGGTCCGACGTTCCTGCACTACATGATGCCGTTCGAAAGGCAGAACGGTGTCATGAAAGGATACGTTCGCAACAGGGCCCGTCCAGACGCAAGCATGGCCAAGGGATTTTTAACCTACGAGTGCATCTCCTTCTGCCAGAATTATCTAAGGACCGAGAACGAGGATGTCGGTCTGCCCACCAGGACACACCTCGGCAGGCTCGATGGAGTTGGTCACCACGACGGCTACCGCTCAATCTTTGTTGGCATTCATGGTAAAAAAGACGACCTCGACAGGGCTCACCGGGTCGCGCTACAACACTTAAAAGTGACCGAATATTTTGTGGAAGAGCACAAAATCTTAATCGAGCAGAATTACGTCGACATGAGACGGCAGAGGAAGAAGGGAGACGTAATCAGAGAGCACAACTCCAGCTTGACGCGTTGGTTCAAGAAAAGGCAACTGCTTGAAGCAGAGAGCAGGAAGCCATCTACGGAAGAGGAAAAACTCATATTCTCCTTATCACAGGGCCCCGGGCAGAACGTAAAGACCTATCAGTCGTACGACATCGGCGGTTTCAGATTCTGCACCGAGGAAAAGGACAGGTATAGCGAATATCAAAACTCAGGAGTAACTATGCTATCCTACGCCGATGACGAGGCTACTGTCAAGGAAAGATTCTTCGGAAGGATCGAGGAGATATGGGAGCTCAACTACTGTGGAGAGTTGGTGCCAATGTTCCGTGTGAGATGGGCCAAGGACGTCGTCAAAGAAGACCGGTATTTTACCACCATGGTTATACCCGATGCCAAATCGAAGAACGCCTCCGCAAAAAATGAGCCATGGGTACTCGCTAGCCAAGTTGAGCAATGCTTCTTCATTACCGACCCGTCAAAGCCTAGCCGTGTTGTCGTGAGGAGGGGCAAGAGGAGCATCATCGGAATGGAAGGAGACGCCACCGAGGAAGACTTGGACAACGAGCCAAAGATCGAGGAGGAATTCGACAAGTTCTTCGACATGCCTACTACTAGTACACAAAGAAGGAAGACCTACCTACTAAAGGTTGTCCGTTCACGCGAAGAAATCTCAAGGTGACCGGCCTAAAGTTTTCAACCGCGAAGAAGGGAAAGAAGAGAAGCTAGCTCGCGGAACCAACAAGACGAAGAATACTTTTTTGGTGTATTTAATTTGTGTGTGTGTGTGAGACAATGGAAGCATATATATGTATGATCATGAATATGTACTAGACAATGCAAGTTTTTGAATATGTATGAGTCAATGAATTGAATATGTGTATGAATTGAATATACATTGTGTGTGAGACAATGCAAGTTTTTGAACCAAATTTTAAAGAAAAAAAGTTAAAAAAAAGTGAGTTTGCCAGGATTCGAACCTGGCTATCAGGGTTAATTCGGACTGTTGGAAACCACTGGGCTGTGTTGCTGTTTGTGTCATCAAACAGCAGCACAGCTTTTTAAATTTTGTACTAGACAATTCTGTGGCGCACCGTTGGATTGGTGCGCCACAGAATCCTGCCTTTCTGTGGCGCACCAATCCAACGGTGCGCCACAGAAATCTTTTGTGCCCACTTACATGTGGGCCCGCCATCGCGCTGCGCCTCTTCATCCAAAATTCGCCAAGTCCCAAATTAACCGCGCGCTCGACGACCACCGCGCCCTCGCCGCCGGCAGCTCCCGCCCGCGCGCTCGACGACCACCGCGTCCTCGCCGCCACTCCACCGCGCGCTCGACAACCACCGCGTCCTCGCCGCCACTCCACCGCGTCCTCGCCGCCCCTGGAGCGCCTGAGCCCGACGCCTCGCCGCCCTGGAACACGCCCGACATCCTCGCCACCGGCCCGCCACCTCGACGCCGACGCCGCCGACGCCCTCGACATCCCCTCTCCCTCCCCTCCACCATCCCCTCCCCGAGGTGCTGCTCCTTCCATCCCCTCTCCCTCCCCTCCACACCTGCACACAAGGTGTTTGGTCAAATGCCAAACCCATATTTTTACAGAATTTGATTCATTTGGTTGTTGAGTGCTTGCTGCAAGTAGTTGCTAATGCTTCTAGTTGGTGCTAGTGGTGTTAGGAAAATTTTGGAGACAAATTTTTTTAAAATTTTGCTAAGTTAAATATGGTCACTGTTTAAACATACCTACAAAAATGCCTTCAATTAAGGTTCTAGATGTATTCAAAAAATTATTTCTGGGGTTAATTATGAAGTACTAACTTAGTACAAGAGATCCATGAGGGTTAATGTGAAATAGGATCAAGATTTGATGCTTTAGAAATGCTCCAAAGTTGGTACTTTTTAAAGGAAATGAAGATATATATGGATGTGAATTTTTTTTTTCTTGTGCAGACCACCGGCTTCGACTACATCAACTATCTCCTCAACTACAGTTCCCCCTTTGGTGAGCTATTGGTTAACCCGGTGACCATGTGTTCTGTGCTACCACGACCATCGTGTCGTGGTTGTTTGTGTTCCGACCAGCGTGTCGTGTATGTGGATGTTGCCGGCCGTAGATACCGGCAACATGATTTGAAATCTATGCAGGTAACCATGAGGCCCTTGAGTTTGCCGGAACGTCGATTAACTTCCGTTCCGGCAAATTCGGGTACTCCATATGTCCCTTTTTTAGCAAAGGTCATGCCGAATTTTTTCATGAATTTTGGCATGCCTTTGCTAAAAATAGGACACGTGGAGATGTGGATGTGGTATTGTGTTTGTTGTCGGCCGGCAGATGTGGATATGTGTTTGTTGTTGGCCGGCCGGAGATGCCGGCAACATGATTTGTGAAATGTCTGCAGGTACCCATGAGGCCCTTGAGTTTGCCGGAACGTCGATTAACTTCCGTTCCGGCAAATTCGGGTACTCCATATGTCCCTTTTTTAGCAAAGGTCATGCCGAAATTTTTCGTGAATTTTGGCATGGCTTTGCTAAAAACAAGACATATGGGGTATTGCGACTAATGCATGGGCCGGGTATCTTAGTACTTAATTAAGTGATTTTTTCTTATATTTGTGTACTAACTTTGACATTTTTTTCTTATAGGTGAGACGAACATGGCTGACAATAACGAGGCCGGGGGTTCTCGAACAGGAGGCGAGGAACCGAGAGAGGAAAATAGTATGATTCAGACGGTCATCGCACAGGCAGTGACAACGACGTTCACGTCGATCTTTACTACTGTCTGTGAGTCTGTCAGGGTTTGGATTGAGGGAGGGAGAAAAGGGCCTCCCCCAGTGATCAGCTTCGGCTCCAACAAGTACTCAATCAATGTGCCTACTACAGAAGATGCACCCCAGCATCCCTAGAGGTAAAGAAGAAGAAGCACAGGAAGAGAAGTAAGCCAGCTCCTAAGACGACTATCCGGGGGTATGAAGACATGGTATCACCCCGTGCGGATGGCTTGAGCCGAGTTCATGAAGCTGGTCAACCGATCCTGTCTCGGGAGCTGCTCCACCTCGCAGACGGATGCATGCTCCTTTGCAAAATGCTATCTTGACGCGAGAGAGCAACCTTCTTAAAGAAGATAATCCAAATTACCCGGTGTTCACTGTCAAGGTGCCAAAAGACTTGGCCGAGTTCGTCCATGAAACCCCCGCGGATCTGTTTTTCATATCGTACGAGGACGTCTTCAAGCTGTTTCACTTTAGACGGCTGGACTATAACTTGGTCCGCCTATACGCGCTCAACCAAGCGATGAGGATCAGGAGAGATAATACCCCGTACATCAAGGTAGTGGATCCCTACTACATGCGTGACAGCCTGCTGGTGGAAGGATCAACGACACGGGCCAAGGCCACGAAGTTCCTCCAGAGAATCATGCTGAACAACAGGATAAGAACAGCTTTCTTATTCCTTTCTTTTCCGAGTAAGTACACATCCGGTCGCCGCCGTCGTATCTTATGCTTTCTTATAGATTTCTTCCGTTGTTGATCCTTTCCAACATTCCGTTTCAATTGTGTTGAGCAGTGACGAGTACGTAGTACTCATCGTCGTAAGCCCGAGGTGGTCCGTTGCCACTTATTTCGACTCGGGGAGTCTTAAAGACTACACCAGAATAAAGGGTGTTCTCGATGAGGCTCTCGAGGGCTATGCCCAAAAGGGAGGCCACTTCCACAAAGAAAAGAATGGGGAACGTTTAACGAAGGACAACAAACACATTTTCTGGCATGGGACCGGGTTCCATTGCATCAAGCATGCGTCTGGCAGCGTGAAGGATGCCTTCTACGTCCTCCATCACATTAAAGGGCTTGTCCGGGATGTAGAGACAACGAGGTGGCCATCTAGTCTCCAAGAATGGAGCACAAATGCGGGGGAAATCACCGATTCTGAGCTTAGAGAAGACTTCCATCGCATCCAGAGGCAGTTATCGCTAATCATTTTGGAAGATGTCATGGAAGCATGGGGGTCCTTACACAACGCCAGAGGTAGGATGTATTGTAAAAGAAAAGCCTTGCCTCACTCGATAGAAGTGCTTCTTTATTTTCTTTATTATAGACTTATCCACTTAATTAGATGAATAAATCATACTCTATTTATATTATTAATCAAATATATATCCCAATTCATCTCAAGGGTTGTCTAAGTGGGAGATCGAAGAACGCCTAGACAAGCAAAATGACATGAGGACGTGGATGACGAAAGACTGCTATAAACCGTTCCCGGAGCCGATACACCAGAAGGCTCAATCCTACCAGTGGAGCTAGACGTGTTCTCCGTCAACGACCCAGCAAGAGACCCCAGCGGCGACTCAAGAAGAAGAGACTCCAGCGGCGACTCAAGAAGAGACGGTGAAATGGCACATCGTTGTATCCATCTCCAGGGTTGCATCAGAGGGAAATCGATGACAACTTTATTTGTACTATGACTTATGTGACATGAGATGAACTTTTGTACAATTAATTTGGCACTTAATTGTCACTATATATGTATGTATCTCGGGCTCTAAGTGGTGATGTACATATTTATCTGTCTGTTTTAATACTGTGTCAAAATATATTACTGTTTCTATTATTTTCTGTAAAAATTCTGTAATATACCTGTATTATTGTCAAATACAGCAAATAATCGATAATATAGCAAATAATATACGGCAAATAATTTAGTGGCGCACGGTAAATAATTTTGTGGCGCACCATATTCTGTAGCGCACAAACAAAGTACGCCACAGATACATTATTGTCAAATACAGTAAATAATCGAAATTCTTTCTATGGCGCATCGAAAATAATTTAGTGGCGCACTCTGGAGGTGCGCCACAGAATTGTATACTTTCTGTGGCGCATGGTTCCGTGCGCCACAGAAATAATATTTTTGTGGCGAGGATTCTGTGGCGCACCGACCATGCGCCACAGAAACAGTTTTTGGTGCGCCACAGAAAGGCACTTCCCTACTAGTATATCGAGAGTAATCATCAACAAATATGACATAATGTTTGTGACCACCCTTTGAGACAAAAGGGGAGGGACCCCATACATCAGAGTGCACTAAATCAAAAGGACGACTAGAACAAGTGGTGTTGGATGGATACGGAAGTTGTATCTGTTTACCTAGCTTACAACCCTTACAATGAAAACCAGCATCCACAGGAACACGACCCAAAACCCCTTGTCCAACAAGTTCAGATAAACGAGAACCACATAGATGACCTAAGCGATGATGCCACTTGGCAAAAGAAAAGGACGAATTTGATCTTGAGGTGGATGAAGCAGACGATGCGGAAGCGGAAGGGGGATGAAGGGTGTCAAGTTCGTAGAGGGAGGTGGATCCTCTACGGCGATGGCCAGTTCCAATGATCCTCTTGCTCTGAAGGTCCTGCACATAACAAGATGTTTTGTCAAAACCAACAAAATAGTCCATATCAGTAATTTGACCAACTGACATGAGATTCATTGACAAATCCGGGACAAAAGAAATATTCAGAACAGAAAACTTAGATGTGCAAAGCGAACCCTGATGAGTAACAGAACAAGGTGTACCATCAGCGGTGTGAACAGAGGCGCCATCCTTGATTGGCAGACATTGCACGAGCTGGGAGCGATCTGAGGTGACATGAAACGAGGCACCCGAATCAAGCACCCACGGCTGAGTGGCACGAGAAGCAGACTGAGAAGCAGCAGACACAGAGGCACTCCTTGCTGGCTGCTGCTGTGACTGTTGTGGTTCGCTGATTGCAACAGCTTAAGACTTTCTGCTAGATGGGTGACGCTGCTATTGCTGAGTAGGAAACTTTCTTCGATACTCGGCCCACAACTCTGGGTGTAGAGCAAAGCAACTATCAATTGTGTGCCCTATCCTTTTGCAGTGAGAACAAAATTTTCCTGAAGAAGAGCCTCTGAAAGGACCCCGAGGAGCAGCAAGAACACTGGTGTGAGTCACTGGAGCTGAGGCAAGGGAGGAAAGCCGTGTCTCCTCTGCAATTAAACTAGCAAGAGCTTCATCCAGAGAGGGAGGTGCAGGACGACCAAGAAGTTGGGTGCGGTTATTCTCAAAATCCTGCCTAAGCCTCATCACAAACTGATACATGAAAGACTGAGCTTCATAATTTTCCTTGGCCACACAACACTCACACCCAGAACGACTTTTTGGAGTCATCGACATAAGCTGACTACTGATGCGGGTAAAGGCTGCATAATATTCCTCTATGGACAAATCATGTTGTTGAAGACTTTGCAAGTTCTGCAACAAAGAGTATCGAAGTGCCCCACTGGGCTGAAGATATCGGTTCTCCAAATACTTCCATATCTCTTTTGCAGTGGAATGATGCTCAAGACTCATCCGCAGTGAAGGAGCAACATTAAGAATTAAAGCACTCATGACCTTAGCATCTGAATTTTTCCATTTCTTCCTCGTGGGCTCATCAACTCTTTCAGCCGGAGCATCATCAGTCAAATGATCATCAAATCCAGCAGCTCTCACCATAGTTCTAACCGAGAATGCCCACTCTCTATAATTTGAGCCATCAAGCTTGATGTCACTAGAGAAAATAGAACCATCCTTGGTCATGGTAGCAAGCAGCAAACAGACCACTAAAAAGGACAGCAGCAGCAACCAAACAACAGCTGCACAACTACTAAAATCCGGAATCAAGTCTGGAAATTTCTGGAGCTGGTACCGCAAATCGGATTATCCGGGAGTCCAGAATCCGGAATCAAGGATGGCTCGGCGGGAGTAGAGCGAAGGAGTTGGCGACGCGACGAAGACCGGCGACGAAGACCGGCGACGAACGGGAGTAGAGCCGGCGGCGACCGTCCGGCAACTTGTCGGAGCTTGCCGGAGCTGGCGGCGGCGGCGGCGAGACGGCGGCGTGGAGCTAGGTCGGGAGAGGACCTCGCTCTGATACCATGTCAATAATATGAATATGCCAACTGACTTATCTCTATTAAAATCAAAGTCATATACAAAGGTTACATGGGCCAACTTGGGCCAGACTAGACTAATGGGCTAGATACACATATATTCTAACAGTATGCAGAACATCCGGGTGTAAAGTTTGATGACACATCTTCAGAGCTAGATTGGCGGAAAAGGTACATCTTCAGAACATCTCTGCACATATTAATTGCTTCCCTTCAAAATAAATTATAAATGTTCCCTATGTGTTTCAGGCATAACATACTGATTGGAATAGCCTCCGGTCTTCTGTACCTCCATACTGAATGTCCCAAGGCCATGGTGAGCATTGACATCAAGGTAGATAACGTAATGCTTGACAGGTGGTTCAATGCAAAATTATGTGACTTTCGTGCGGGGATCCAATTCAACCATACCCAAACCCCGCTCGAGACGAACAATGGCATTGGCACCCGATCGTATATTGGCCCAGCATTCGTATACAGCTTTGGTGTGCTGTTGTTTGAGATTGTCTGCGGCAAAATACCAATTGAGAAGGTCTGGGAATGTGCCGAGAATAGTAGAATTCTCGATGCAGCTGACACACGGCTGAGGGGCCAGTTTGACGAAGAAATCAAACGTGTGTTGGAGATCGGGCTCATGTGTGTCCGCCCAGATCTTCATAACCAGCTAGATATCAGAAGAGTGTTGTATTTCTTAATCCAGCCAACTGTCCCATTATCTTCTCTTTCCACTTCAAATCGTATCCTTTCCAGATCGAATGCGATGGGATCATCAGTTAGTGAAGATGCGTATGGTAAGTGCTCCAACACATTTTTATATTTCACTTGCCTTTTGTCTACAAATTGTTCCTTTCCCATCCTATTTGGACTTGTGTGGAATTCTCGGCCATATCGTCTTATTCTCCCATTTATGGTGCCCTTCTGAATTCGATTGTTAATTTTTACAAGAATTGTTCATCTACCTGTTTTAAAAGTTTTGGAAATAAAACCATTCGATTTACCATTAACAGTATTTCTGTAGTATGATTTTCATCATTTTTTAATCACATACAAAATAGTGCTGGTAAAACATTGTTATTGGAGATAATTTAAATGTCTAAAACTATACATGTATTCCCGAATAGAGGGACAACTATCTCTTAGCAATCTATACAGTCTAAAACTACATGTACCCCTAAGTAATGACCACCTTGACAACCAAATCTTACTATTTAGGTCAACGAAAGAAATAAAATCAATACATCCAATTGGTACACGTAAATATAGTCTAGGACGGATTTGAAATCTTTCTCTGTGATTTAAACTGGGTCTGAACAAATATCTTCCAGTGTCAAAGGTTCTGGTGGTGTAAGTGAAGTAACCGCAAGCATAATAAGTTTTACATTTTCTTTATTTCGAATCGTATTGCTAGTTTTCAGCGTATTAATTTTACTTTGTCTTAGGCGCTCACATGGTACCTTTGATTTTTCTCTTTTCAGCGTATGCTCCTAGATCATTCACTTATGAGGAGTTGGCACGTGCGACAAGAGAATTTGTGACGATGATTGGACACGACACGTTTGGTGTTGTGTATGAAGGTAGACTACGGGGCATAGAGCAGCCCGTGGCAATAAAAAAGATTCTAGATACATCGTCAGATAAAGCAAAGAAGTACTTCCGTTACGAGATTGAGATTATGAAACGGCTGTACCACCGGAACATCATAAGTCTTGTGGGTTGGTGCAATGCAGACGCCGATCTATTTCTAATATACGAATTGATAGAGAAGGGTAACCTTGAGACCCATCTTTACAGTAAGATTGATGATCGCACGTCTTCAGAGCTAGGCTGGCCAACAAGGTAAGCACACAACCTCTTATTAATATGAGAAAATGTCCAATTTATATGCGAAAGACAAGTGTTAATTTCCATTTTCTACGTGTTTCAGGCGCAACATACTAACTGGAATAGTCTCCGGTCTTGCGTACATTCAAACTGAATGTGATGATGGGCTCATGCACAGAATTATGAGGACACGTAATGTAATGCTGGACAGGAACTTCAACGCGAAACTGGCCAACATTTGGCTGGTGATGCCGCAATCCTCGGACAAAGTAACGGAGACTCCGGTATACATCGACCCAGCATACATGGAGAGCGGCAAGGCAGGCTGTCAGTCTGACGCCTACAGCTTGGGAGTGATGTTGCTTGAGGTCGTGTGCGGCGAGAAAGCATTTATCCTGCCCGTTGATAACAAGAACAGCCTTATTGAGAAGGTTCGGAAATGTAGTCAGAACAACACAATACTTAATGCTGCCGACACAAGCCTGAGGGGCCAGTTTGATGAGGAAATCGAAACTGTTTTGGAGATCGGGCTCATGTGTGTCCTGCCAGATCCACATGAGCGTCCAAATATCGAAAGAGTGAGGGATTTTTTGCTCGAGATGTAGGGTGGGATCATACTAATTTCTTACTTTTAGTTTATTTGCGGAATTCTAGTTTAAATTTTGGGGAAACTTTAGCTTATTGTGGAGTTGTAGGTTAAACTTTGGAGAAAGTTAAATGCTGAACTATAAGTGTGATCCTACTTACACCACTATATAGCTTAGGATGCTTTGCTTTTGGTTACCGGGTTTTCCATGCCCCTTGTAAACTTGCTTAAAGAGCAAAAAAGTACTGAATTCCTTTTAGTTTACGTGTAAAGCCCGTACATAAATTATATATTACTAGTAAAATGCCCGTGCGTTGCAACGGGAGAAAAAAAATCTCCGCTAGGTTGATTTTTATTAAATTTATCAATTTGAAAACTTTTCACCGGAAAATCATCAACTGGCACCCGAACCGACCGGTCCAAACCGTCCCACACACCAATCCCCGCGAGAAATTCTGCAGTGCACCACCCCTTCCTCCCACCCGCCACCTCACCTCCGTAGACTCCACCTCCCACCAATGCACGGCTCCACTTCCTATTCGTGCTCGCCAGCTCCGCCCCTTTTCCTCCTTGCCGGCACCACCCTCCCGTGCCCTTCCTTCTAGCGAGCATAAACAAGCATCACACAGAAGTTACTACTTGAAGTTTGATATAATAAAACAAACAAAAACATATACTCTTTGAATATTTTTCAGGTATCTACTTGAGTAGGAAAAAATATTTTGTGTTGAGCATCTGATAAAAGCTACTTGGGAGTTTTAAATTGAGGAATGCCTTGAAGTTACTAAGATTGAGTGTTTCAAACACCTTTAATGAATAATGTACCGCATTTTGACTTGTTGAAAGAAAAAGTACGGCATTTCTATGCCAAGTTTTGCGGCTACTTACACCATTAGGGAAACCAGATCATTAGTTTAACGAAAGTTGTGAATATTAGCTCACTAAACGTCTCAAATTCAGTAATTAAATATCAACAAATGAAAGACTTCAAGTCATAGAGTCGTTTTTTCCGGGAAAAAGAATAGCAAAATGATCCATTAAATTTAACACATAAAAAAATATCTCGGTTTACTTACAGAACTTGAAAACTGATATGTGAAATATAATCTCAGATAGCATGAAACTACAAGTCTACAAGGACGAGTAATGCAGCAAATTCACTGAACTGTTTTGTGAACTGAATTATTACAGAGGAACGTAAAATTTTATGTGTGATTGAGAGAACTGTGAGTTAGAGAGTTAACAAAACAAAATCATAAATGAATGATGTTTGCAGTTAAGAACATAAATTCATCTAATCTTGCAATTTAATCCACGTTTGTGGGCCACAACCTGTCACTGCACTCAAAGTTCGAATCAAAAAAAAGTGCTCCGAGTCAGTTTATGTTCTCTGAAATACGTGGTAATGCTAGACAAAACTTCACTGAACAGGAAGACCATTCAATGGGCATGAGGTCAGCCCATGAGCTACTCTATCACAACGTTCACAATCAGGATCAAACTTTGTGAAAATAAAAGAGGTGCTTTGGTGGTTGATACTTTGCTGATGAAACAGGGGAGTAGTTGTCTTCTCCCAGCAGCTAAACATTTTCTCGAACAGATGACATGCGGCGACCTTCACTGCTTGCATCTGTTGTTGTTACAAATCGGAGGTGGCGCCCATGACATCAGTCTGGAAGGATCATCCTCAAAGATTACTCACGCCTGCTGGTACGAAAAATCCAATGCTCTGCAAGGAACCGAGCGGGAGCATGGCCAAGCCACCGGACGGATCCGCCTTGAGAGTTGAGACCGCTGCCGCTTGTGTCTCTCCCTCTGTTGTCGGGGAACGCTACCTCCTCGAGCTGGCCCCGAACCTGGATGGCTGTTTGCTGCTCACGGACCAGTGACCACGGAAACATCGGCGTCATGGACCTTGATGGCGACATCATCGGCGTCAGGGAACGCCTCGTCGGGTTGGCCCCGGACCTGGATAGTTGTTTCTTCGTGACCTCGTCTCTCATATTGGCCAGGGCCGCCGGTCCGGGTAGCCGCTTCTGAACCATGGCGTGCAGCCTACCGTCAGCGGCAGATCGAGGCGACGACAGGGAGGTGATGCGAAGAGGAGAGTGATACAGGCTGCGTGCGGTATGGGTCACTTCCTGCTGGCCTGTGAGCCTGGATCTGACGCCTCGGCTATCACGCGGCGGCGGCGGCGTTTGTAGCTCCCCGACCCGGCGGCGCTGTCGAGAGAGGCCATGGCCTTGCCGGTACTAATCAGGACGACCTGGTCCGATGGTTGTAGGCGAGACCATGGCAGGGCGTCATGCCCATGGCGACCTAGGTTGTAGGCGAGAGTGCGAGACCATGACCGGGAAGGAGCCATGAATCGATCGCGTTATACAGGGACAAGTTTGGCAGGTCACGCTTCATGTTAGACGTGCGCTTCTAGGATAACACTTTGTATACGGGTCCAAAACAGATTGGATCGATTCGTATGTCGAACAGAATCAAACGCGACGACGGAACAAAATTAGCGACAGATAACGGAAACACGACGTACGAAAACGTAAACTGATGACGGACGAAAAACGTACGAAAAAACGGGTGGAAGAAACATTCCTCCCTTTATTATTAGGTATAGATCTCCATGTTTGAAAATAGAGATCAATACGAGTCAGAACACAGACATCTAAGACCCTACCACTGTCTGACCCTTACCCTTACATCCCTATATACTAAGTTTATGCATCTTAATACTTGATATATTTCACATTAATCAGCGGTTCAATAAGATATACATAGAAGATATGGCTGGAAGTTGCTACAACTATTTACACGATGTAGAAGATTGAGTATATAATCAAGTTTGATAATTTCTGCATATGAAAATTAAAAATAGAGGGTATGACCCTACTGCACACATCCTAGTATATTTGATATGAATAAGTAGACTTGCTCATAGCACCACATGGGCATATATTTTGAGTAAAATGGCACTGGCGGTCACACAACTCGTCCGCTATGTGCACTTAAGTCACACAACTGGACTTTTGGTGCACGCAGGTCACAAACCCCACATGTCAGTCCGTTTTCCGTTGGTAATTTTGCAAAAAAAAAACCTGTATTTTTGGACATTTTGCAGAAAACTTCCTGTAATTGGACCCAAATTTGGATTTTTTTGCGAAATATCCTAAAATACAGGGGGTTTTCTGCAAAATTACGTGTCCACGTCAGCACTCCTGCAACGGAAAACGGACTGACATGTGGGGTTTGTGACCTGCGTGCACCAAAAATCCAGTTGTGTGACCAAAAAATCCCGTTTTCCAGTTGTGTGACTTAAGTGCACATAGCGGACGAGTTGTGTGACCGCCAGTGCCATTTACTCATATATTTTAGAAGATGCAACAGTAAGAGTAAAAGCTAAAAATTTAATGGCATAATAGCTTGGTTTAATATATTCCCTTTATAAAAAAGTAACTTGGTTTAAACAACTAAGTTTCTATTTGATAATGGTAAGCTGACCAAATTGCATACTAGAGCTAACAGATGTGTTCAATATTTCAATAAAGCTGCGAGTGAGGGGAGGTACAAAACAGACAAAATACCTGTGCAAGACTGAAAGGCATCCACCACATAATGAGCAAACTGATTGATGGTGCTACTTGAGCAGAAGGACCCTCATCTAGGATTTTCCATCGTGGGCCTGTACAACTACAAGGATGTCTAGGCTAATGAACGGACGGGCACCAGTAATAACATCTAAAAAAGAAAAAGAAACGGTAGAAGGGATTCCGATAATAACACCCATACCACGAAAAATCTCCTCGGTCTTTTGTAATGAGCTGCATACAGTCTGCAAGTGCTGGGCGCCGCGATCCTTCCCCCAAAATCAATAAATTTAGCGAGATGTCGGGACTCAGAAACAAGTTTGGATTGAGATTACCAAGGGTCAAAAGAACTAGGGGGCCACGGTGGTGCATAATAAATTTAGCGACAGGGAGTGCCAATGTAATTTATGTTTCAAAGCTCATGTAATGTAATTCCTGCTGTATTTTAAAATACATGAAGAAACAGATGTAATCATGTACATCATTCAGCCAAATGTATTAGAGATCTGAATTAACAGTAAGTTTGTATGTTTTATCAGCAGATCCAGCAATCCCTCCCTGATCTTCTCCATTGAAGTGGCAATCCCTACTACCACTGCCCAGTAGCTCGAGCCGGATTCAGTTAGGTGGCTAACTAAAGAAACAGAAATTAAAGAGCCAAGAATTATATGTGTGTCGTGTTGTTCAGCTGTGGTGTGGATGTGGAGGATACAGATAAACTTGAATAAAATCAGACTACAGTTGCATACACAGGATAACGTTAGTCCCTAGGCAACGCCTTCCACAAAATCAATAAATTTCTAGCTAGGTATCGGTTATCATCATCATTACCGCAGTTGATACCATATTTGTGTACAAGCTGGAATCGACCAACGAACCAAGAAATATATGTGAGGAATGGGCTGTTCTGTGGATGCCACAGAAAAAAACTTACTACTAGATCGAATCAGAATAGAGTTGCATTCACAGGATAATGTCAGATTAATTAGTCTGCCAGTGGTGGGTGCCGGGGTCCTTCCCACAAATTCCAATAAGTTGGCGAGATTTCGGGGATCGGAAACATGTTTGGATACAAATTACCGAGGGTCCAGAAGAACTAGAGAGGAACGGCGGGGCCGGCGCATTGCATCTGCGAGGCGTGCGTTGCCGTCGGTGAGGCTTGAGGTGCTGGCAGTCCCTGCACATGAGGTCGGCGACCACCTTGGCTTCGCGCGAGCTGCGACGGTGTAATAGCGGCGCTGGGCGGCGCGGGAGAGCCTCGTGGTTGCCGCTAAGCGTGTCAGGCGGCGCCCGAACCCGGCCCGCATCCTACTAATCGCTGCTTATGCTAGTTGTTACGAACGTGGGTAGATTTTTGCTTTTTTGAACTAATCGCTGGTTATGCGGGCCTACGCGGCGCCGCTTGTGCAACCTGAGTTGCCGCCATGGTGGGTTTGGGGAAGAAAGAGGAGAATGGTTGGGACTTGGGACGCTGGCGACTGGGTCCCAGGAAACAGAAAACTGTTTATTTGTTGCTAATGGCCGGGTCCCACATGTCAATGACACTTTGTTGGACTTTGTGTATGTATTGTGCGCCGACATGTAGATATCCATTTTAGCGACATCCCTTTTCGAACGGAGAGGATAACAAAATTCGGAGACACTCGTGCAGGTTGAGGTCATCTTCTCCAAACCGCCTGAGAGATGTGTCCGACTGTACAGGTGATTTGGTTGTCAATGATCTCGCTTTGCAGTTGTCAGCCTAACACATAATTGCAAAATTAAACTATGGCTAATTCGTGGGACTATTGTTGCCAGCCATCTCGCTTTGCGGTTTGGTGTGCCTGAATTTGCGACAACCAACATCCTTGATGAATTAAGACGTGTAATGGAAGAGCACACTAACTAGTCGTCATTCTTTTAGCAAGGAAACAGTAAAAAACATATTGACTAGTTAGATGGGATGTAGTTTCTCGTCTAAAAAAAATGGGTGGAGGGTGTCTTGATATTCACGACCTAGAAGTTAAGAATTTAGCGTTGCTTGGTGGCAAACTTTTATTTTATGAGGACAACATATATTGGCTCAAAGGGATGTCCAAAAGTATTGGAACACGTGATTCACACTTCTGAGTTTGTTTAATAGACGCACAAAAGGATAGAGATGGTAACCCAAATGGGGTGAATAGGTTTCTACAAATTTTACTCTTCTTTTCACAAGTTTTAGGCTATGCGGATAAATAAAGTGTGCTGACAACTAGGTGAAACAATCTATATGATGCAATACAACACTTCAAGCACGAAGGATATCACAAGAGTAATAACAATAATGAAAGAGGTCGGATAGAAATAACCGAGCCACGCAGAGACGAAGATGTAACTCGTGTTCCTTCTCTTGGGAGAGAAGTACGTCACGTTGGAGAGGTGCGGGATACCACGAAGGACACCCGTACGCCACGAAGGCTCACCTTCTTCTCCTTGAGCCTCTTCCACGAAGAAAGAGCTCAATCCACTATTGGTAGGACTTGAGGCGACCTCCGAACCTTTACAAACTTTTCCGAAGCATAACCCACAACCTGGAAGCTTCCGGGCGACCCTAGCCGCCTAGGGTTTCCTGTTGTGGGATTGTCACGGCAGATGCCATGGGGGGTGGCTTAAGTCTGGTGTGAGCCAGGCGACTTAGGATCCACGGAGAGGTAGCACGCAGTGTTTACCCAGGTTTGGCCCCTCTTGGCGAGGTAAAGACCTACTTCCTACTATGTGTATTTAGATCTGTAGGGGTGTCCAATGGCGTGCGCGCTAGAGCTTGGGGGTGCTCTGGCGGCTATGGAATGAGATGAATCTACCTCTAGGGTTGCGCCTAGCCGACCTTATATAGGGAGACGGCTAGGGTTACAGGGAAATGACGGGTGACCTAGGCGGCCCTAGCTAACTCTCTACAAATGCGGCTTCGTGGAGCGCACTCTTCAGGATACGCAGATCCTCCTCTGATTCGGATAGATTAGCTTGCCGCCTCCTCGAGCCGGCCCACCGGGTTCCTTGGGGACCCAGCATCTGGGAAGATGTCCTCTGGGTGGGTGCTAGGCCACCCGGCCTCATGGTCCGACTCGTGTTCTTGGGCCTACCCGGTTGGGCATCCCCCCATCAGTAGCCCCCGAGTTCACCAGGGATTCGTCTTCGGCTTGAACTCCGTCTCTGCGGGTTGCCAAGTCGGGTCGCTAAGTGAACTCCTGAAACAGAGAAAACAAAAGGTGGAGTAGTGATCTGTGGTGTCAGCGCCCGGATTGATTCAAGTTTTGTTTGATGCCGGCTCGTGCCCGATGGGACGCTTCACCGAGTCGACTCGCCTCCTTGCCGGGTTGGCTCCTCGAATTCTTCGGATGACGTCACGGCATCTTTGATCGTTTGTCCCGTAGTGTTTGTCTGTCTGACGCCGAGTCGACTGATGTGACTGGACGACGCATCGACTGCCTCTGCCTCGGGATGGAGCAGTAGTAATGATGACGGCCTCGACCCGCACGCTCTCAATCCAACGGCTGGAACGGACATGGTACGGTGTCGTGGCTCGATCGTGGCCGCGAATCTCGGCACGACTGCGCAGAGATCGAGGCGTCGGGCGACGTGGAGTTAGTGGGCGACGTGGGCGGCGCCATTTACTGCGGTAACGGCAGTTGTTACCGCGGCTATTTAAAGGGAAGGGGAGCGGCCGAGTGAGGGCACGGCCTCACTCTTCTCCTTCCTTGCGCCTCTCCTTCCTTCTCCGCGAAGCTTGTGCCCGTTCTTCCTCCCTTCTTCTTCTCCACCACCATTGGTCATCGGTCCTCGACGATGGTGGCTCCAAAGAGCAACTGGGCGCGCTCCACAGTTACGACGAGGGCGCTGGAGCAGGCCGCGGTGGAAGGGTTGCTTCCACCGGCATCGGAGCGGCGGTGGCGCACCGCATCTGCGGACCCGCGGCCACAGCCCGGGGAATTCGTGGCCTTCGTCGTCTTCCTCGAGCGCGGGCTGGGGTTCCCGACGTCAGAGTTCTTCCGGCGTTTTTTGAACTTCTACGGGCTTCAGGTACACGACCTGACGCCCAATTCGATCCTCCACCCTTCTTGCTTCGCGACCCTCTGTGAGGGGTACTACGGCTGCCCGTTGTACTTCCCCTTGTGGCTACGGATCTTCCACGGGAAGCTGGGGAGATCTGGGGACATGCCGCCTTGCGGCGGCCTCAACTTCCAGGTCCGCAACGACGTGGACTACCTCGACATCGGCTTCCCCAAGAAGGTGTACTGGAGGCAGTCGGCGTTTTACATGCGGGAGACGACACCCAACGGTCAAGTCGGGATTCCTCCCTTCTCCGCCGTGCCAAGCCGTCCTCGCAACCTCCAGGAGCTGCCTCACGCAGACGACATCCCGACCGTCAATCGGATGTTCGAGCGGCTGCAGGAGTTGAAGGCGGCGGGCCTGACGGGCTCAACCTCTCCGCCACATGGATGAAACGGAAGATCGCCCCGCTGCGGGCTCGCCCCTCCCTGATTGGCAAGTACAAGGGTCTGACTGACCCGGGCCGTCACGACCCGCAGCTGTACGGGTCGCAGGAGGAGTTCGCCCTCCGGATGAGGTGCATCACGGCCCACCATGTTGTGGACTGGGAAGTGGCCGGCCTGCGAGCCCACACCCTGAAGAAACCGGCTCCTCAGGTGAGTCCATGTTCTTCACGGGTTGTCTTCTTTCCCTGTTTTTGGCTATTTATTTGACATCTCTGCGTGTCTTTGCTGATTGCTTGTCTTTCTCGTCCCTTGTCAACTTGCCGACTCAGGAGTTTTGTGGCCTCATCGGGCTTCCTCCGGTTCACGAAGAGGCACCCATGGTGCCGGCTGGCCTGAACGACGTCGTGGAGCGCGACTCCGACGACGAAGCCGACGCGCCGAGCGCGGCTCCAGAGGCCGACTTCTCCTCCCGCCGCCCGATCCCCGTCTCATCTGAAGACGAAGGCAAGGAAGGAGAAGAAGGAATAGAAGAACGCGCCGGGTTGCAGAACCCGGCATATGATGAAGATGATGATGACGTGCCCCTCCGCATTCAGAGGAAGCGCAAGTCGGGGACCGAGAGTGCGAACCCTCGGCCCAAACGCTCGAAGGCTGCGGCTGCGGCGCAGCGTACCGTCACCTCCGAGCGAAGGCAAAAAGCTTTGCGGGATATCCCCGCAATAGCTCGGGCTCCTTCGCCTCCCGCGACTCGCGCGCGAGGAGTCCGGATCCTGACTCTGCCTCCTGCGGGTGACAGGTTAGCTTCGCCACTTCGGCTGTTGTTTCGCTGGCGTCGATATCTTGAATTTGACCCTTGCGACTGTCGCAGGGCTGAGGATGCCTCCCTTAGCGATGTGGAGGAGGCCCTGGGCGATGACGCCCCGCTGACGGAGCCTTCTGCACGGGTCGATGAACCCGTCGTGAGGGCGCCGACTCCGCCGCCTCAATCCGGCGGTGGTGGTGAAGCTCTTGTGCCTCCACGTTTCGAGGAGGTCGCCGTCAACATGGCCGCGCCAGCTGGCACGGCGGGTGCCACTGCAGCGCAGGAGACGGCGCTGGTGATGACCTCGACTCGCGCCGCGGCTGCGACGGAGCCTCCTGCTGGGCGGGTCGCCCAGCCCCCAAGTTCCGCCGCGAGTGGGGGCGCGGCCATGCCCGGCTTCCGGACCGCCATCCAGGCAGCAATGATGAGCATCAGGTATGTGGAAAAGTTTCTTTCCCTGCTGCATCCTTAACATGTACTAGTAGGCTTTGGCGCGGCGGCACGCCGCGCCCGTGGAACATTGTATCTAACTCTGGTTTAAGAGGCATAACCCACGGAAGATAGCCTAACGCGTGTATATTTACCGCAAACCAGAACGCATATGGATAGCAAAATGTAGCGCTAAATTGGCGGACTGTTCGTATCTTACAAGACAAAATATGGGCGACACAATGACGCCCGCCTAGTCTAGTCAACAGCCAGTATACCCAGGCGGTTCCTTGAGTTAGATAGCTACGACGCTGTTAAGCCTATGTTGTTCATCCCTGTCTGCCAGCACGGCGGCATGCGAGTCTACCAGGCCGGACACCTCGGGCCTGTTTGGTAGCCTGCAGGGGTTTCCCACCTCGCTGGGGGCAGGCTCCAGCGGGCATGGCCGAAGGAAAACAGCCCCCGAGCTCTGTTGGTGGGTTTGTTTGGTAGCCTGCAGCAAAGAACGCCGCATGGGCTGGGCAATTTGTTGTGGCTGTTTGGTTAGATCATTGCATGGCCATATGCAACTATGCCTATGTTTGGTTGTATGCAAAGCAACTGCTTATGGCTACCTCTTTCACCTATGGTGATGTTACCCGACAAAAAATGGAGCATAAACCATAGCATAGCATAGCATAATAGGATATCGAGTTCACAAACATGTCTATGCAGCACGATCAGAAGATCATGCTGCATCTGAAGTTCATCAACGGAGGGGTTAATATATACCTCCTCCTACATATTACAGACCACTAATCAGTACCTACTGGTCATCAGGGAATGCATCGACCAACAGGCTACGCAGGTAAGCCCTAAGCCAGGCACACCTCTCCGGCTTGCTCATGCTGGAGTACTTGAGCTGCTCCTATGCGTTGTCCGCCAGGAAGTCCATTGCCTTGATGATCAACGCTGGAGCGTACATGCTACGTGGCTGAATTGTCCTCACCTTGAAGATGGCCTTCATTTGAGCGAAGTTGGTAATTGGATGGTTCAGCAGCTCCTCGTCCCTGGGGAATGTCTAGTAATGGCATTTTCAAATCATTAGTGTACACAGTATTTGAAGCTGGCAATGAAGAAAAGACTACAACTGTTGGGTTGAATGGAAGGGCAAGCAAACCTGAAGGTGATGAAGCAGCTGAACATCAGCCATCATCAGAGTCGTGCTGGTTTCATACCATACTATTCCAGGCATGCGCTTCAGTTGGTTAATCCTAACCCACCTGACTCTCCACTTCCTCAGATGGTTGTAGACTTGAGTGCTGGTGACAGTCAGACCAGTGAACTCAAGAACAGCATCGCTGACCTTCCTGATGTACCGATCCTTGAAGCATTTGTCAAACTGGATCCCCTGCTCCACTAGCTCCACTACCCTGTTCAGAACAAATAGGAATAGAGGAGTTGTCCATTACATTGCATGCCTCTGACTAGCTCCACTACCCATCTGAGAGTGCACTCTCTTGTTACTCCCCTTGGCAGTCATGTCAGATTGCACATCTGAGTCAGTCATTGAATCCATAGGGAGTGCATTCAGAGACAGTACGTCGAGAGGCTTGGAAGCTAACTGGTTCATGTCGAAATTCTCGGGCAGTGCATTCTCGCATAGCGCTTGCAGAGGCACTCTCTTCTTACCGCGAACCTGATCCACGAAACAAGGGCAAGGTAGGCCTACTCAGGTAATCTACGAACATGAGCAATCTAAGTACGGAGGCTAATTCATGGTGTACATGTGGAATAACAACAGATCAAGGGTATGGAACCTAAACAACGTGGATACATGGTATACATGTGGAAGCACATCAGATCAACGGTATGGAACCTAAGCAACGTGGATTCGTGGTCTACATGTGGAAGAACAACAGATCTAAGATAGGAGCATCAGATCTACTGTACGAACAAGCATAAGGTTCAGAAAATCTTACATCCACCGGGTGCATCTGCATCTTGCCGTCCACCTTCATGCCAGAGGTCGCCGTGGAGGCGGTGGAGGTCCCCGGCGAGTTCGCCGTCGAGGTCAGCACCTCGGTGGAGGTCGCCGTCGAAGTCGCCTTCGCCGTCACACAAAGCGCTCCAGCCGCCATTGCAAGAGCTCGAATGGAAATGGCGGGACTCGATTTGGAGGTGAGCTAAATAGAGTGGTGATTTTTGGCGGGCGGTGACCGAAATCCTCCCGCCTGATTTTCCCCGCTCGCGCCATCTCCGCGTCCTGCAGCTGGGCGGCGCGGCGTTCCTCTAGGTCAGCCGCCCGCAGCCTGGCTGCAAGGAAACGGCCGATTCGGCCGTTCCCACTGGGCCTGGCCCAAGGGTGCTTTAAGAACCGCGCTATGCAAGTTTCGGGCTGCAGGCAAGCAAACAAGCAGGGTGGTTCTTCAGCCAGCGGGCCTGGCCCGGCTGGCTGCAGGCTACCAAACGCGCCCCTCGTCGCTCGACATGCGACATTCTTCCTTTAGGCACTCCTGACATGCATCGGCCGCTGTGTTCAATCGAATTAATAGCCAGAATGAGTTATTACTGAACTAAAGGAAGACAAACTGAGAGGCGTTATAGAACATACACCTTCGGTCGCGACGTGGGCACTCTACAAAAGTGCTATGGTGGCGTCTTTTTCACCTATTATCCGCTTGAGCTCGGAGCACTCGACATCTCGTCTGGCCAAAGAATCGTGTACGCTCTACCACACGCGACATCAACCACATGCGAAAAACAGCCATATAAAAGCACAGCGTTTCATGAACCAAGACAAACATCCTATAAGTCAACGAGAAAAAGAAGCTGGAATGTGGACTTACCTCAAGCTGGCGCTGAAGCGTCTGACACATAGTTTCCTGTCGAGTGGCCCAGGCCCTGTTTTCTCTGGCCAATTCTTCAACTGCCTTTGCTGCATTTTTCACAACGTCGTCGGCAGTGACATCCTGCAATGACGACTGTTCATCACGTTGACCAAAGGAAGCAACATTGTTGTTGCCAGGATGTCCTTATGGCGTAGCGTTGTTGAGAGCAAACCATACCGTCTTTCCTGATCAGACAACCTGGCGTCTGCGCCAACGCTGCTTGCAGGTGCAGCCTGTTCGAAGAAAGCGGGAACAGGGACAGCAACGTCCCCAGACACACCGGCTGATGTCGACGGCTGGTCATAATCCAGGACTCACGAGGCTCCCGTAGGAGGAACAACATTCGGAGATGGCTCCGCAGCTTGATCTGTTGCAGATACCACCTGTGCTTGCAGCCTAGCCCTAGAACGCCTTGACATACGGAAAACAAGCAGATGCAGCGTCAACAACGCATAAATTGAGATGAAACTGTAAGAATCGGTAATGGTTTACATTACCTTTTTCGAGGGATAGTAATGCCCAGGTTCTCGTCGTCGATATTGCGGGAAGCGTGGCGTTTTTCCCTCTCGTTGTTGACTGATGAGTTCCATGTACCTGCACTTCGACGCCTCCTGTTTAGACGCCGCTGGACGTCACTGCTGCCTGGGGCCGACTCACTATCTCCCAGCGCTAATGGCTGCAGCAAAAGATTATACTATTAGATACCCACATGAGATACGCACGTACAACTCGCCATCTGCAGCCCTGTCAGTCACTGCAGACGGTAAGTTAACAGCATCAGATATTGGGTGACTATTTGAATATCTGTAGAACTGCACCTTAATAAAACCCCAAACTGCGTAGCCAAGGCTACCCTTGCAGACGGCGTATTTACACGGCACCCGGGTGTACTGGCGTTACGGCTAGATCCGCCTTAGCGTTCATCAGGGAACCGTGTGGACGCCATCAAAACCCATGGACACAAAAAATTCAGACTGCCCTTAAATCAGGCAGAGTACTTGTGACTGAGTTGGCACTGCTTCCCTTTTCCACCAAGAACTGTATGCAAGCGTGAAATTTACAAAGGGCAAAACCATGACACTAAAAGGAGGTGCTAATCGAACCGTTAACAGAATCAACAACCGAAATTTTTAGGAACCACTCCCCATGCCGATGGCAGCCGAAAGTAACACCGCCGCACGTAGTCAGCACACCCCCGTCATGTCCTGGTGATAGACATGGATCCAGCACTCAAAAAAAAAAAGAGTGAAATGGGGCTTATGTGCAGATGACACTTACATGGGACCTAGAATCTGCCTAAAACAAAGTAAAATCCAAGACTCTGAGAGAGAAACCGGGGGACAACAAAGCCACGACGTATAAAAGATGTGGGAGGCAGGGATTACCCGTTCGACCTGCGTCGGAAGAGGCCCGTGGTCGCCACCGGCGGGCTCCCCCTCGAAAAGAGGTTGCTCTGACGGTACCCGCTCACACTCCGTTGGGGCAGGCCTGTGTTCGCCACCGGCCGGCTCCTCCTGAAGAGGAACTTCCCTGACAGTACTTGCTCACCCTGCATCGGCGCAGGCACGTAGCTGCCATTGCCCGCTGGCCACCGAAGAGGAGATTGCTCCGATGGTGCCGGCCCACCCTGCGTCGGAGCAGTAAGGGCGTCAGAACCATCTAGCGGCCACGCTAGGCAGTCCTGGAATTGCATGATTGGGTCGACGAAGACCGGAGAATACGGATACCAAAACTGACTTATCGCATCGTGGCCCCCACCACACCTTCCCTCGCTGATCCGCTTGACTGCCCTACCTTCGCCGCATACATACCCGTCGCCGCCATTGATGCGGCGGCGGAACCGAATGGCTCAGACGCCGTATCTAAGGTGGCGCTCTCCGCTGCAGCATAACCACTCGGTAGCCAATGCTCCGGTGGCGCTACAGGCTGCTCGTCGGTAGAGGCCATCGGCCAACCACTCGTATATTTCCTCACGACGGAAGAAATCCCGACGGTTGGGTGTTCAGGGGAAAGAAGACGAACAGAGACGCGGTGGGTGGGCTAGTTTTCACCATATGAATAAAATCGTGTTTAAATGAGCAGCGCCGAGATTAAAACGCAACAGTATAAATGCCGCACGATTAGTGCCACGCGTCACCCACCGCTGGCGGTAATCCCGTACCCACTCAACACCGTGCCTCGCCGTCTGGCCATGATGCCTCGGTCCATACGCAGGGTCAAAAGACGTCATTATGATCTAGGTCGTCTAGTCTAGATTAAACTGACACGGCCTGCTTGCGCCGCGGACGTGCTGTGCAGTGGTTTGCGTGGTCAATGTGATGGGACAATTCAGCTCTGAACCCCTTGGCGGGAAGTTATCGTCGTGAAATTTCACAAATTTAACCCTTGGGTCAAACTTCAGCAAAAAAATAACCTTTTTTCGAATCTAATTCAAAAACTAACCCTTTTACATAGCGCCCTACCACGGGTCGCTATGCTCTACACCATAACGACCTCCGATCAGTCGCTATAACCATGCCAGCGTGGATCGGCGGGGCCCCAGGTGCTCGACCATAGCGACCTAAAATGAGGCGCTATGCCTCCACCATAGCGACCTGGTAGGCGGCGCTATCCTTTGCATATTTAGACAGAGAGCACTCCAGCCCGACGGGCCTCAAATTTCGCTAAGTCAAAGCATAGCGCCCTGGTGCTCGTCGCTATGCATGCTTCGCAACTTAAATAGCCCAGCTGCCCGCGCCCGCGCCATTCCTTCTCTCTTTCACCAACCCGAGCTCACTCTCTTTCTTCCTCACTCCCCACTCTCACCCCCTCACAAATCCACTCTCTTTGGTCCGATTTGGCTGTGGATTTCGGCTCCCCATCTTGGAGAGAGGTAATCTCCCCCATCCTCTATGTTTTTGTCCAATCAAAATCTTTCAATTTGGTGCCATTTGTGTATTTCTTGAAACCCTAGAAATTTTGTGTGGTGCGAAATTTGGGGTCTTTCCTTGATTATATTGGTGAATGGGTGTTAGTATGATGGCTATGAAGAGTTGAGCGTGCTCATTGGTAGGCTAGGGTTAGGGTTTTTGGTGTATGTGGGTAATGAGGGCTATTAGCTAGGGTTAGTAGATAATGAGCTAGATCGTGTTATTATATTTGTTTGAAAATGCATAGCTTATTGTTACTTGTGTACCATTTGATGCATTTGTGTTGTTGAAATAATTTTTTAGATGGAGAGAATGGTTAGTGTTCATCATGTGGACAAGGATGCCTTTTTGAAAGGCAATGTCGAGCATGACTCGGAAGAGAAAGTGGTGGTGTTTGCCCGTAGCCCAAACTACGCGGAGGTTGTTGTGAAAGTGAGGATTGCATTGAATTGGACGGAACCAAATGATTTAATTTGTTTGGAGGGAAGACATAATGTTGGTTTCGGAATGCACTCGCGTTGGAAGATCATGCCTCTCAACTCCGAGTTGTGTTGGAGTGTATATAAGGAGACGGTTGCGGCATCTCAAGACAAGCCTCTCGAGTTATTTGCCACCAAGACGTTTGACTTGAACCGGTGTGGCTCCGAACATGAAGTTAGTAGCCCGGTTCAAAAAGAGCCACCTCATAACCTTGAAGTGTACGACTCAACGTCGAGTCCGCCTCACATGACCCAACATGAAAGAAGCCAACCCCCAAGTCCGTTTCGAAATGACCAATATGAAGAACGGAGGAGGAGAGTGATGACTATGAAGGAGATGAGTTGGAGGTTGAACTTCATAACAATGCTATTGGTGACATGGAGGCATATTGTGCGCATGAGGACATGGACCCTGAAATCCCCTATAACCGATGCTACGCATCGGACTCGGATGACGATGTTCCCGAGAAGATGTTGATGAGGATGGGTTCACGGCTAAAGAAGCTAAAGTATTTAAGAAGGTTGTGGGCCGGGATCATCGGGTATCATTGTTCCGAGATCTTAGTCTCTCGGAGAAAGCCGTGGTTGATGGTGGCTCGGGTAAATTGCTTGAAGCAAGGCCAATCTCGAAGAAGGATAATGATCCCAAGAAGTATGGTATTGCGGAGGGAGTGAAGTTTGAAAGCTTGTTGGAGTTGAAGACATGGCTAAAGGAGTATGCGCTTAAGTACTTCCGCCCGTACAAAGTGGTGCACTCGGACGTGAACAAACGTTACACGGTTAAGTGTGAGGACGCGCATAATGGGTGTCCATGGATTGTGCGTGCAAGACCATGGAAAGGGGGCCCTCAATGGATTCTTAAAAAATGTGTGTCAACTCACATGTGTAGTGTCAAGGATGGCGATGGCAAGGATGTGAAGCACGGTCATCGGCAACTTACCTCCGAGTTCATTGGCTATAGGCTTTGCAATTCCATAGAGGCATTCCCGACTTTTACGGCGAAGGCTGTCATGGACACGGTGGAAGAAATCTTTGGTTACTCGGTGAAGTATGGGAAGGCATGGAAGGCTAAGCAAGCCGCATTCAAGATGTTGTATGGTGATTGGGAGGAAGCATACAACCGACTCCCTAGAATGTTGGGAGCTATGGCCGCTACAAATCCGGGCATGTGTTTTGTGGTGGAGCCCTTTGGCCAAAAGACGAGGGATTACAAGGGTGCAACCGTCCGTGTATTTGGCCGTGCATTCTGGGCTTTAGGGCAATGCATAAATGCATTTACGCATTGTAGGCCGGTTATTTCCGTGGATGGCACCTTCTTGACCGGCCAGTACAGGGGCACACTTTTGATTGCCATAGCTCATGATGCCAATGACCGGTTGTTGCCGTTGGCTTTTGCTTTGGTTACGGCGGAGAACGATGACAATTGGGAGTGGTTTATGGGTCTAGTGAGGACCAAGGTATTTGCGCCAGAAAGAGAGGTTTGTGTTATCTCAGACCGACACCATGGCATACTCCGCGCGATGGATATTGATATTCCCGGACATGCTACTTTGCACCATCGATGGTGCATGAGGCATTTTGTGTCCAACTTCTATAGGGCATGTGGGAATAGGGAGTTGTCCGATGATCTAAAAGATTGTTGTCTGGCTTTCACCGAGGGACATTTTGCAAGATTGTACAACCGATTGCTCATTCTCACAACATCGGCGGGGGGTCAAGAATTCCTACATAGGCATGAGGAATTGAGGCACAAGTGGGCTAAAGCTTTTGACCCGGACGGTAGGAGGTACGGTGACATGACAAGCAACATGGCAGAGTGTTTCAACAATGTGCTCAAGGGTGTCCGTGCATTGCCCGTGACAGCCATAGTGCAATACACATTCGACAAGTTGAATGAATATTTTCAGAAATATAGCGAGGAAACATATGAGCAGATGAAAGGGAAGAACAAGAAAAATAAGAAGTACGAGTATCCACCTGAAGTTGACAAATGGATGTTATACCAGTCCAGGAAGGCGGACACAAATACGGCTCAATGTTTTGACAACAATGAGTTGATTTACCAAGTCAATGAGCCGGGAGGAACCACGTTAGGTGGTGTGCAACACGGAGGGCGGGCGTGCAAAGTCCTCCTAAAGAAATGTGAGTGCTCATGCCAAAGGCCTCAATTGCTTCATCTCCCATGCTCGCACTTGCGGACGGCCGCACGCCTTCGAAAAGTGGGATATAGCAATCCAGTGAGGTTGTCCGAGTACTCGATCGAGGCTACCATGGAGACATGGGCGGGTAGATTTGAACCTTACTATGACCAATCACAATGGCCGGAATATCATGGTATTCAACTATGGCCGGATCCGGGGTTGAAGGTAACGAAACGGGGAAGACGGAAGACAAAACGTTTTAGAAATGACATGGATGCATGGGGTGCTGGAGGCATGAGAGAATGGGGCAACCAACATTTTGAGGAGCCTCGTGGTAGTGCCCGTTGTGGAGAATGCAATCGTGGTGGGCACAACGCTAGAGGCTGTGGTCGAAACAAGAGATCGAAAGGTGATCATTCTCAACATGGCGGTGGCGGTGGTAGCACAAGCCACCATGGTGGTAGCCAACATGGTCATCCTCAACATGGCGGTGGCGGTGGTAGCACAAGCCACAATGGTCATTCTCAACATGGCGGTGGCGGTGGTAGCACAAGCCACCATGGTCATTCTGAACATGGCGGTGGCGGTGGTAGCACAAGCCACCATGGTGGTAGCCAACATGGTCATCCTCAACATGGCGGTGGCGGTGGTAGCACAATCCACCATGGTGGTAGCCAACATGGTCATTCTCATCGTGGCGGTCGCGGTGGCGGTAGGCGTACATCAATGTTTGACGAGCTACGAGGGGGTAGGCGTAGTGGCGGTAGAGGTGGTAGACGTAGATGATTGGTATGACTGAAATTTATTTGGTTGTTATTTCTTATTTTTCAATTGTTCCATTTTACTGTCAACTAAGTTTAAACTTGCAATTTTGTAGGGATGGACTGTTCCGATCTGAAGGAGAAGCCGGTGGCATGGCAACACAGCATTGACAGTCGAGTCGGGCACGATGCGCCGACTTGTTGGTGTGGTGACGTTTGCAAGATGAAGCAGTCCAGCGATTGGGACGATAGAAGAGGAAGGAGGTTCTGGATGTGCCCGAACTATGCTTGGGAGAAGCCGAAGCCAACAAAAAACAAGTCGAAGCAAACAAAACGCAAGCCGAAGCAAACAAATATTATTGAGCATCCGCGGGTAAATGTCTCCTCCGCCTCTCTTGTAAAGAATTTATCTTTATCTAGTTGCATGTTTTGACTCGCTATTATGTTTGCAGTCACCTCCGCCTATTTGCCAATACTACCGGTGGATAGACTTTGAGCAAAGTGGCCTCTACCGGTGGGAGGTAAAAAATATGACTGACAAGGCGTGGGAGCGATTCTGGGAGAAAGATCGTGAAGAGGAGCGGGCCAAGAAGGAGAATGAGCAAGCGAAAATTGAGGCACTAGAGGCTAAGAACGAAATGATGCTCCGCGAGATGGAGAGGTGGGAGAAGACTGAGAAGGCACATGTTGCAAGGGAGGCGTGGGAGGCGGAACGTGCAAGGGAGGGGCTGTTAGAGGATGGAAGGTACCATGAGGCGTGGGCGGCGTTTGAGGCCGAACTTGGAAGGGAGGGGTCGGGAGGCCAAGGTGAAGGTGCTCGCCGTGCACGAGAGGAGGCTCAACCTGAAGGTGCTCGCCGTGCACAAGGGATGTTGGATGCGAGAAGGCGTGAGAGGGAAGCACAAGAGGAGTTGGATGCCAGAAGGCGTGAGAGGGCTAGCCGTGCACGAGAGGAGGCGGGAGGACAAGGTGAAGGTACTCGCCATGCACGAGAGGAGGCGGATGCGAGAAGGCGTGAGAGGGATCGCCGTGCACGAGAGGAGGAACGAGCGGAACCAGACCCAGCGAGGCGCAAGGGCAAGTATCCACGTCTTACTCAGTAGGGACAATGTAATGTCGTGGACTTTGGGTTTGTGTGAACCTTGTAATGTCGTGGGCATTTAATTTGCGGGAACCTTGTAATGTGATGAACATTTAGTTTGTCTGAACCCTGTTGTGGACTTAGTGTGTTTTATGTTCTTCTGATTTTGTGTGCAATATTGATCAACTGTAAGCAAATTTGATCCAGTTTTGATTGATTTTTTTCTGACAAAGGGGATAGCGCCCCGTCGTAGGTCGCTATGCTGTTGACCATAGCGCCTCGGGCACGTCGCTATGGTCTGGGGTATTTGGCACCCGACGAGACAGAGAGCTGGTTGCTCGTCTGAGCTCCAAAAACGGCTAAGGAAGAGGATAGCGACCTGTCGTAAGTCGCTATCCTAGAAACATAGCGCCCCAGGTCACGGCGCTATAGTCTGGGCAACTTCCAGACAGAGAGCTGGTAGATGGAAACGCTTTCAAAAATGCTAAGGAAGTGCATAGCAACTTGGCGCAAGTCGCTATACTGAGAGCATAGCGCCCTATGCTACGTCGCTATGCTCTTGATCAGCAAAACTGACACATCTACTTCCAGCACTTCTTCTTCACACAGCACACAGAGACACAGCACACAGCAGAAATTCTAAATTGTTCACAGCACAATTCTTCACGGCACACAAATATGACAACATGGTTCACAACACACAAATAAAAAGTCCAACATGGTTCAAATTCTTGATCAACCTCACGCCTAGACGATAATTAGTCCAACTAGAAAGACAAGGTTTTAGCACGACGCAACTAAAACGACAAGTGCAAGTCACCACATCTACTTCTTCAACCTCCTCGTCGTCCTCCTAAGAGGAGGCACAACAGGCTCCTCCGTATCTTCATCGTTCGCCAACCTCCTCAATGCCGCATTAGGCACCGGCCTGTTCGACGCCCTTTTCATCCTCACCCTCCTCGTTGGCTCGTTGTCATCATCAATTGCATGCGCTTTCAGATTCCTCCTCACAGTCAGCTTCTGCGGCCTCGGAGGTGGCTGCTCCTCCTCGGACTCGGAATGGGCTGTCTCGACGGAGTCGGAAGGGGCTGTCTCCGCGGAATCGTCCTCCGGCACGTCGGAAGCCTCGGGAGAGGAGGCTTCAACTTCCACTTGTTTCCACTTGTTCATCTTGACCCATTGAGTGGGTGTGAAACGTTCGAAATTCTTTCTTGCCCTTAGGTTGAAGTTCCGCACGCTTTGTTGATATTCTTCCAAGGTTACATTGTCGGGTACCTAAAATAACAAGATGTTAGATCAATAAGCACCATCGCTTGCACGATTGGATGAACAAACCCTAGTGGGTCGGAGGTAAAAGAATCACGGGTACCTCGCTATATTCTGGGTTAGAGCTGGAAGCACCACGGCACATAGGTGTTGAACTTGTTATTGGCTCACTAGGCACGAATCATCGGTGGAGCGACAACCAAGCAAAAGAGCTAGTGAACGTAAGCGATGGGCGCTACGCTGTGACATTGACGTAATGACAATATTAGCCGGAATAACATCAAAAGTACACCGTAGGTACCATGGCGTCGACATACCTCCACGAACTCTCGAAGGGCGTTGTTACCCTTCTTGCTGCGAGGGTACGCGACTGCTACCTCGGCTTCATTGGCGGACTGCTCGATCTCCGTGCGCTACAAAATAAGCATGAACTCCATATTACAAAATGAGCTACAAAATATGCGAGAGATGAATTTGATAATGGGATAGGTACAATGTCCTACAAAATTACCACAAAGTTGATCAATGGAGCAAATCTGGTTTGGTTGCCCTCTCTCACGAGTCGGTTGTACCGCTCGTGGTAAAAATCATACTCGGCATTTGGGTTCTCCAATATCTCCGAGTCAAAAGCCGGCGGACACAACTCCACACGACTATTAGCAACAAACCATGCAACATAGTTGTCGAAAGCACCTTGATGGTATGGTGGATGGTCGATTAGATGAAGACCATTTTCCTTTGCTAGCTTCAAATGTGCATCCCACTTCTCGATCCACTTCTTATGTTTACGGTCCCATTTCTTGTCCTTCTTATGCTTCTTTTTGTCCAACCTTCACACAAAATAATAGAAAAATATTAGAATCTTAAATAACATGGGGCACGAGCTAAGAAAGCAAAAGATAGACTCTCACTCGTGAAGATCGAACTTTGTA
Organism: Poa pratensis; assembly: GCA_947311845.1. Taxonomy (NCBI): domain Eukaryota; kingdom Viridiplantae; phylum Streptophyta; class Magnoliopsida; order Poales; family Poaceae; genus Poa; species Poa pratensis. The sequence continues at coordinate 33,254,051 of CAMZMU010000089.1, read as the reverse complement.
TCCTTCCACTTTGGCGGTGTCAGCTGGAATAACCAAATTGGGTCATCACTCGTTGCGGCAAGTGATACTCAACAGCATACAAGCATATCATTGGAGTCATCATTAACCAAAGATGTTGTTCCGCCATGCACATAGGGTTCAATTGAAACTCCATATTGTATCCCAACTTCTCTCCCCAACCATATGGCTGCCATGTCACCTACGATACAATGCGAAATATTAGGGTGAGGAGTATGCTACATGAAAGTACAAGTCCAAGATATCATCACAAATATTACCTGCTCAGGGGTTAGCTCGTCGAACTCGTTGGTGTACCGCACGTAGTCCTTCTCCGTGTCGCCGTTGTACTCCTCAACTACATCCCAAGCATACGCCCAAGTAGCCCTACGCAGGCGGTCCCTCTTATCGTCCCAAGGCTGGTATGTTGGAGGACTTGGCCTTCCAACAGGGAAGCGCTCCCACATCCACACAGAAAGTAGGAGCAACGGCCCGCCTATTCCGCATTTATCACCGATCCTGCGACACGCATCGTCCAGCTGCAAATAGAGCCACAAACATTACGGTAAGAATCTTGTTGGAGAGATGCTACATGCAAGTAGATATTAAAAGTATTACCTGACGGTACAAATATGCCAGCGCCGCCGAACCCCAACTCAGATTTGAGTCCCAACTACTTAGGGCCTTGAGCCACATCCACGGAGCGGTCCTACCACTACTGTCAGCAAACAGGGCACGGGAGATCACGTACCACACATATACGCGTGCGTACCGCTCAATCACATCGTCATTGGCACCCTCGGGGCAATGTGAAAATGCGTACTGATCCAACGAAAAGTCGCCCCGGCTGGTGTTCTATTCTTTTTGGGGTCGGCATTCAGTGCAGGAGACATCCCGATCATACCTTCCATATTTGCTCTCCATCCATCTGATTATGTGCTGAAACACACAGGTGTACCATCGATAGGGAGTGCCAGGATCATCGACATATCCTGCAGAGTCACGGTCATCTCCCCGGTGCGGAGGTGAAAACTGTGTGTCTCCGGCCTCCACTGGTCAACAAGAGCGGTGATGGCTGCAGGGTTCATGTTGACTGTCGACTGGGAGACAAGATGGATGAACGGAAGGAGTCTTAGCCTCCTGATGTACTTTGTGTACCTCTCGTCGTATGGCATCTTCGTGGGGTCTGATACCTCGTGAGACCTTAGACGAAGTGGTTTTAACACCTACAACAACAAAACAATATTAGACAATATATTTCATTACAACAAAATGTATGAAACAATATGGACAATATATGCTACCTTCTCCCCCTCCGTAATGATGCGGGCACGATGCCTTTTATCATACAACTCATCGAGTAGTGCCATCCTACATATTTGCAAAAAATCAAACTAATTACATGCATATTTAGGTAAATCCTAAAATTACGAATAAACATGAAGATATATCCAACAATAGATAAACTACATAAACCATGCTATAGGATTGCTAAAATATGATTGCTACATAAACCATGCTATAGATAATCAAATGCTATAGGATTGCTAAAATATGAAGAAAATAGCTATGTCACGTATACAAAATAAACATGCTATAAATAACAAACAAATTACCAATAGCACATATACATATTGCAGAGTGGTTTCCCCTCCACAAATTACCACTATTTAGCATATACTACAACAAATTTGGAATCTAGATTGAACTAGGGTTTCTAGTAACAATAGGGATACATGACCGGATTTTATGGATGAAAATTGAGGGGAGAGGAGGAGAATACCTTTAGGAAGTAGATGGGGACGAAATCCACGGATCTCCCCTTCAGATTGGTCCGGATTTGGTGAAGATCTTAAGTATGGAGGAGAGAGGGAGCCGCCGGCCTCTCCAGGAACAGAGAGGAAGAGAAGAGAAAGGAGAGAGGCACGGGGGCGGGCGGGCGGCTGGCCCTTAAGTCTCGAAGCATAGCGACTAATCGCAGGGCGCTATGGTGTTAAGCATAGCGACGAGCACCAGGGCGCTATGCTTTGACTTAGCGAAATTTGGGGCCCGTCGGGCTGGACTGCTCTCTGTCTAAATATGCAAAGGATAGCGCCGCCTACCAGGTCGCTATGGTGGAGGCATAGCGCCTCATTTTAGGTCGCTATGGTCGAGCACCTAGGGCCCCACCGATCCACGCTGGCAGGGTTATAGTGACTGATCGGAGGTCGCTATGGTGTAGAGCATAGCGACCCGTGGTAGGGCGCTATGCAAAAGGGTTAGTTTTTGAATTAGATTCGAAAAGAGGTTATTTTTTGCTGAAGTTTGACCCAAGGGTTAAATTTGTGAAATTTCACGTTATCGTCTGCCTTGTGAGACGACGTAGCAGAGCAGTCGAGTGTCATCGCTACCTAAATGGCATCGCAGCGTTGTTTTACAGGAATCAATTTTACATTGAGCTGTCTCGGCGAAGGACAACGCTCACCAGCCTGGCCGATAGGGGCGGCCAGCTGCAGGTCACTCACCTCTACTACGACTAGCCACGCGGCCGCAAATTCCAGCTCGACCGCGGTCAGCTCCCGGCGACCCCAAGCACGGCGTGAAGCGGGGCAACGACACCTCCTACACCTTCGATTCCGCCTCCTGCCGCACCACACGGTTCCCCGTAGGCATACTACCCCCGAACTGGCTCAACGGCGCCGTCTACCCCGTATGCGAGATCATGAACGGCCTCGACTGCCACCCGTGGACCAACCATACATACAACAAAGGACACGGGAACGGCCTCTGTCGAGGGTCGGCCTCGGAAAATCCCATGGTTAGGCACCTAGCTAGGGTTGTTTCGGGAGAGAGATTTGGTGGAGTTAGTAGTTCCTACGGCTGACAAGCAAGGTTTACCCAGGTTCAGGGCCCTCGTGTGGAGGTAACACCCCTACGTCCTGCTTGTCTGTTTATTGAAGGATGTGAACAATGGAGCTACAAGGTTCCCAGCGAGTTATCAATCTCGCTACGGTTTGATGGCTAAGGTCTTGCATATCCTGGATCGGCGGCCCTCCCAGCCTTTATATAGGAGGCTGGGTCTCGGGTGTCCGTGCCCGATCAGGTTTACAGGTATGGTAATCATGAACCGACCTAAACTATGCCTTGACTTGGAGCGTACTCCTCCTCCTTGGGGCTTCCGTCGTGGGCTTTGATCTTGGTCCTTTGGTGGGCCTTCATCGGGTCCTTGGCTTATACGTGCACCAGGTATCTTCATAGTGGGGTATCCGGAGGGTAGGCCCACATCAGTAGCCCCCGAGTGCCTGGTTGACTCGAAGATTCAGGCAGGGACTCCTCCGCCAGTGCACGTCTTACACCAACCACCAATGTTCATAGTCAGCCGATATCTTTTCGAGTAATGATAACACTTTAGGAGTCAGTAATAAGTCGACTGGCGTTTTACCAGCAGTTTTTTCATTTGTGATAATTATGTTAGGGATAATGGCATAGTAGGCCTAGTACACTCGACGGATCGGGACCAGTTAACTGCTCTTGGGCAAAACCTTACTAGCCTACATCAGACTCGAGTCCCCAGACTCGAATCTGGAACAGACTGGTCAAGTTCAACTCAGGCCACGGAGGTCTTACAGAGTCAACCTGTAGTATAGTTTTGCGGGTACCTAACGCGTCCACTAGGATTTTCTTCATGTCGTCGGACATGGTAAATTACAGGATCAACGCAGTAAGTGCGAGTCCCGGCCCACTCGACAGATCGGCGGGTCTTACCTATGCACTATGCGTACAGCTTCCAAGGATCGAAGATACATCTTGGGAAAATTTTGACAATGACTTTCTTTATGCTGTCCGCTAAACAGCTGAATCAAGCGAATTTCGAGTGCAAACTACACTTTTTGCTTATGTCTACATTTTATCGGGTGCGCGACAGTGCTCCCGATGGGAGTAGCCCCCGAGATTGTGCTTAATTGCTCGCAGTTGAGGATAATCTCATCTTTTACACTTTATGCGACAGTCGATGGAATTTTTGACTTACTCCCAATGGGAGTGAATGCGCTTTATTTTTGGATCAGTCGAATGGTTTGTGGCTTGTTTTCTACACTTCTTCAAATGACATCAGGGATGGCGTTTTATGGCGACTGTGCCACCTGACCAGTGATGGCACGCTTCTGCGCTCTTTTGATGGGACATGACCTGTGAGCCCCACTCTACAGTGTTTGACCAATGACGGTGCCGCCCAGACTGAAATTTACCGCTCTGGCGCGGTTCTCACGGCGTGCGTGATGTTGGCCTCCTCGTTTCCCGTGCATAGTGGGCGGAGTGGCCGGCGACGGTTGCTCTCCGATGCTGCCACGCGTACGGCCAGATTTGCAGTGATTTGCACAATATGCCTTTAACGGACAGGATTGGATGTGCCCTTGTTGATAAATAAGCGAATGGCAGGGTTAATTGATTTACTTGCCTTCTCTCCCCGCCGCCACTTCCTTTCTTCTTCTTCTTCTTCTTCCTCGTGCTCCTGCCATTGCTCTGCTTCCACCTGCTCTTTGCTCGCGTTTTTTGCCATGGCCAAGGAGAACAAGAGGAAGAAGGCCACCGCAGGTGCCGCTGCCGCTGCCGCTGCTGAAGATGCGCCCAACACGAGCACTGCGGCGCCATTGCTGAAGAAGGCCGGTGATTGGACGAGGTCCAATATCACTGCGTCGAGGCTCGACGGATACCGGCGGGACGGCTTGCTCCCGCCCGCTGATGTGCTGCCGACGCGCGTTCCTGGCGACGAGGTTAGTCCTCAACCTCAGAAGGGCGAACACGTCTGCTTCCATGACTTCGTGGTTAGGGGCTTCTCTTTCCCTATCCACGATTTTCTACGTGCCTTGATGTACGCCTATAAGGTGCAACTCCACGATTTCTCCCCCAACTCCCTCATGCACATCGTCGTCTTCTTCGTCCTGTGCGAGTGCTTCTTGGGCGTGCACCCGCATTGGGGTCTTTGGAAGAAGATCTTCAATATGAAGAGGAATGCCGGCGCGGCTGGTGTTTACGCTGTTGGCGGCTTCAACATCTAGGCTCGCAAGGAGGTCGAGTACTTTGACATCCAGCAAGTCGATTCTGCACAGAACTGGCGCAAGAAATTGTTCAACTTCAGCACCCAGCAAGAAGGACTACCTGATTTTGATGCCCACGCGCCTCTGGTGAAGACTCGAGCGTGGCTGCAACAGACATCCGCTGCTGAAGAAGCTAAGGCGAAGCCCCTGATGAAGAAGATTGAGAAGCTGATGAAGACCACCGGCCGCGTGGTGAGCGGCCTACACTTGATCTCCACCTTCATCAAGAGGGGCGTGCAACCGCTGCGGGCGCGAGCGCACCCTATGTGGAAGTTTCAGAGGGCGCACGACCCGACGTGCCTGGCGGTTCAAGAGCCATTGCCATCGTCAGGGGCTGTGGAGACACGGGTGCGAGGGATCACGAAGCTGACGAAACACGACCCGTGTCCTCTCGACTGCCCAGTTAATGCATATGACAGCGAGCATCCGCTGCCCGATGTATGCGCTACTTTATGCTTGTTGCCTTGCAAGTTTTCGCAATTTTTAGCTTTGTAATTGACTGACTTGTCATATGTAGGGTCATCCTTCCTTCCTCTGCCTGCCTCCTCTTCCTGAAGGTGAAGAAACTTCGGAGGTGGAGATTTTGTCGGCTGAGCATGACGCGGAGGAAGTTTCCCTTGCTTCCGCTGATACTTCTCCTGAGGAGGCAGCGGAATCCGAGTCAGAGGAGGAAGAGGAAGAAGTGCGAGGGCGCAAGAAGCGTCGACTAAGGAAGGCCACGTCAACTGCCGCCAGCCCACGCGCTGAACATCAGTCGACCGAGCTTGCTAACTCATGTCCGTCGTCTCCTGGTGTGAATGATCCTGAGGCGGTGACTCCGCTACGGTCGGTTCCTCCCGAAGATGCTCCCGGGTTCAGCACGCTCATGGACTTCGAGAGTCTTGTGGGCGACGACGACATGTAAACATATTTGTAGTTTTGCTGTGCCTCTTCTCGTTTTTGCACTTCATTTATTTTTCCATTTTGATGTGTTGTGAATCTCGTGCTGCAGTCCTGCGGCGGAGGAGCCTCCGACAGCCGAAATCCCTTCGACTGTGCCCGAGGTGACCCCTTCGTCATCGCCTGGCGAGGCAGCCCGGGCAGAGACGCATCTGGTGGCTGCTGCGAGCGCACCACCGAACCCTCCAGAACACCCGCCTGCCTCTTCGGGTGTCGCTCCCTCTGCGCATCTGGATCACGTAAGTTTGTTCGTCATCCTACATTTTATCGGGTGCGCGACAGCGCTCCCGATGGGAGTAGCCCCCGAGGCTATGGGTAACTAGAATAGTTAGGCATAGACTTGATTTGCATTTGAAACCTCCTCTTTGTCTTTTTGCTTCTTCTTTTTGGCAGCCTATTTTCCGCCTGTTGGTGGAAACGGGTACCTCGTTCGTGCAGATAGAGCAGGAGCGAGACCAGCTTCGAGCTAGGGCGGAGCAGGCGGAAAGTATGAACTATTTTTGTTTTGTACTTCATTCTTGTTGTTTAGCATATAACTTGTTACCCGAGATGAATGTTTTGCATTGTCGTGCAGAGGATCAAAAGGCCACATCCACTCGCGTGGGAGAGCTTGAAAAGGAGCTTAACCTTCAGCGAGCAGAGCTGAAGCGAGTGAAGGATGCCGAGAGTATGCAAGTGCATCGGCTTCATGCTTTGGCCGACGTTGTTGAAGGTAACCTTTGCTCTTTTTGGATAAAAGTAGAGGGTGACAGCCTCTATGTTTTGCTGATACTGTGTCTCAGGTGTTCTTGGCTTGGATCCCACTGGTGAAGGGAGGGAAGACTCGCTCGAGCACGCTGTCGGCGCTTTCGACTTGCTGTGCGCTCGGGCGAAGGACTCTCTTGACAAATCCAAGGCTGCCTTTGCTGCCTTGCACAAAAGCATCTTCCCGCGAAGCACCCCTCCTGCTTCTATTGAAGAATTTGCCAAGCTCTTCAGCCCCGGCTCGTCAACTCTGGAGGACTTCACCCACGCACAAACGGTATGTGGCTCGGAGTCCGTCTTCATGCTGATGCTGATGCACGGAGTATCTTGCGACTACTCGAAGGTTGTGGCGGGCTTTCCAAAGAAGTCTGAGGTGTCGACGGTTCCGCTGAGTGCCATTAGAGAGCAAGCAGCGCAAATGGCCAAGGACTCGGTGGCCATGATGGAGAAGCGTGCTGCCGAAGCCGTCGAGCGTGCAGCTCGTGCTGCTAGGTCTAGGTCTGAGTCGACCTCTTAGGTAGTGAGGTCGACTCCCTTTTGCACCTTTTGTGTTGTAATGAATCCTAATGCCATACTGGATGTTTGCAAATATTTACCCTTTACTATTGCATGCTCTGAGCTATGAGTATTTCTTTGAATCGACCAGCCCCCGAGTCTGTTTAAATGGGGGTTGGTGTTCTGTTATGGCGATCTTATGTCTGTGTTACTCTCTGTAGTCTGGAGCACCTGGTGCATCATCAGGAACCTCTTCGGGCCGCACAGCTTCGCGGGCGGGCGCCCGCAGTGTGAATGATCACAAGCTCATCGAGTTCCTCCAGCAGAAGCTTTCTAAGATAGAACAGGAGCTGAAGGACACGAAGGTTGAATTGGCTGATGTGCAATCGAGGCCATCACCAGCTGTCGAGCGAGAGAATTATCTGCTTGCGGAGCTGGACAAAGTGAACCTTCAGTTGGAATGTAAGTTTACCCGATACATCGTTTATGCCTGTATACTCTTTGTGAGCTAATCCTTTGCGCATGTCGCAGTTGCGTGCGTGGATGAGCCTGCTGAAGCTTTGCGTCTGCGTGAACGACTGGATGGATATGCTGCCAGCAGCTACTACTCCGTTCACCCTTTCTGGTCAGACAGGGCAAGAGGTCGAGTGCTGGCAAAGCTTGTAGATCGCGCTTGGCATGCTGCTATCCTGATGGAGTCTTGCAGGTCATCTCTTTCTCGAGTGCATCGAGTTTTATTTCCTATGAATGAGCAACCTCAAGGTATCGGAGCGCTTTTGTCGAAGTTTCGCAAAGGCAAAGCCATCGAGAAGTTTGTTCGAGAGCAGCTCATCAGCGGAGTCAACATTGCACTTGGCTTCGTTCGCTCGCATCGCACGAGCCTTGACTTGAAGAAAATTGCGCTAGGCCCGCCACTAGTGCCGGGTGGCGGCCCTGTTCCTATGAAGGAGCACTATGACTCCACCCGAGCAGATGCTCTTGTTCTTATCCACCAGTTTCTGAAGGAAGAGAAAAACTAGGTGGAACCAAAAGAAGAGGCAACCGAGTAGTTTTTGTGTACAAATTTGTATAGCTGCATATTGTAATGTATGTGCCTTATACTTATGTTTAATGAAGGATTATTGGGCTACGCGGGGAAAGCCCCCGAGCGTTCATTTGTTCTTTTGAGTTTTGCGACTTCTTTGGTTTTCATACGGCGCAGCCCCCGAGTCTTTGAGTGCTGTCAAGTTTTGATATGCTAATTTTATACGACGCAGCCCCCGAGCATTCGGGTGCGGCTGAAGTTGTGAATTTTTGAGTTGTTTTAACTTTATGCCACCCAGCCCCCGAGGGATACATAGATGACCAATTAAAGAGAGATACTTTCGATAAGTATAGGGGGTGTATCGTAGTACTTTCGATAAATAAGAGTGTCGAACCCAACGAGGAGCAGAAGGTGTTGACAAGTAGTTTTGATCAAGGAATCACTGTAAATACTAGCAGACAAGTTTTTAGGGGTTTTTGATATTGCAGATAAATAAAATGCGTGTAAATAAAAGACAGTAATAATAATTGCAGCAAGTGGCCCAATCCTTTTTAGAGCAAAGGATAAGCCGGTTGGTTTACTTATGATGGCAAAATGTTCTTGAGGACACACGGGAATTTCGTCAAGTGCTTTCGCTTCCTACAGCTGATTAATCTTTATTGTTTTGATAAGTGTTGTGTGGGTGAACCTATGCTAATGCACTGCCCTAACTTGGACTAATACATACTTGTGATTAAACCCCTTGCAAGCATCCGCGTTACAAGGAAGTAATTAAGATAAATCTAACCACAGCCTTAAACTCTGAGATCCTACACTCCCTCATGCACCGGTTTACTAACGGGGGTTTAGGTTTCTGTCACTCCGGCAACCCCACAATTAGTAGCCGAATACACAATGCATTCCTCTAGGCCCATAAAGGTGAAGTGTCATGTAGTCGACGTTCACACGACACCACTAGAAGAATAACACCACAACTTAAATATCAAACCATTAAATATTACTCAACATAGTTCCACTACTAACAGCATGACTTCTCCCATGTCCTCAAGAACTAAACGAACTACTCACAAGACATCATATGGATCATGATCAGAGGTGATATAATGATGAATAACAATCTGGACATATACTTCAATTCACCGATAAAACTTAATAGCATCAACCACAAGTAGTAATCAACACCGGGAAAGTTTCCCCTATGAACTACACAAAGTATAACCCTAGATGTTACAGCGGAACGAAGTGGAGCGGTGGAGATGATGGTGACAGCGATGGAGATGATGATGATGATCCCGATGAAGTCCGGCGTGATGACGATGACGATGGCGATGATTTCCCCCTCCGGGAAGGAATTTCCCCGGCAGATTTCTGCCTGCCGGAGAGCTTTTTCTCTCTCTGTGGTTTCCGCCTCGTGGAGGCGGCGGAATATTTCCTCGATGACTCCCCGCGTCTTAGGGTTTCTGGGGGATAAGTACGCGAAGGGGGAGCGCCAGAGGTGGGCCAGGGTGGCCACACCATGCCCGGCGCGGCAGAGGGGGGCCCGCGCCGTGGGGTGGTGTGGGCCCCTCGTGGCCCATCTCAGCCTCCCCTTTTGGCTGGCTCCGGCATCTGACAAAATAGGAACATCTGTATATTTTCCGTGAATTGTTGATCTTCAGAAATAGGGTGTCTTGACGATGCTTTTTCCAGCTGAATCCTGACTCCGGCAGTTAATTCTCCAATAATCATCAAACATGCAAAACAAGATAAAATAACATAAGTATATCATCCAAATATGAAATATATCAATGAATAGCAGTAAATTATGATATAAAATAGTGATGCAAAATGGACGTATCAACTCCCCCCAAGCTTAGACCTCGCTTGTCCCCAAGCGAAAGCTGAACTCAGTAAACAAGACCACAGGTTTATGGAGTGAAGCGTCGATAATAAAGAATACGGACAAGAAGCATCAACATGTATTAACACACAAATCATTTTAGACAGCAACTTCCCCTCATATAACTTATCTTGAACGAGTAATGGAAATCACAATAAAGGTGCATAAAGAAAATCATAGTTTGGTGATGGCAAACTTCGTTCTTGGTCAGAGAACAATTAACAGATTGTACTTATCTTTCGAGTAGAGTCCTTATATCGGAGCTATATTGCAGAACTTACATGCTCAATTATCACAATTTCTTTACAGTCATTGATAACTTTCAAAGTTATATTCCTTCAGATAAAAGACTTGTGCAAAACAAGGAAGGATAACAAACATGATTGATAATATTAATATATAGATGGTTGAATCACAACAACTCAAATGCTTGCTTAAGAAAGAAGGGAATAGGTTTACTGACTCAACATAAAAGTAAAAGAAAGGCCCTTCGCAGAGGGAAGCAGGGATTAAATCATGTGCTAGAGCTTTTTAAGTTTTTGAAATCATATAGAGAATAAAAATATAAGTTTTGAGTGGTGTATGAGAATTGTCAACGAATCAGAAAATGGAAAGTACAATATGACCCCTGCCAACCAGACTTTTAAGAGCGGCTCCCATGAAGGACGTTATTTCTACCAGCAAGGCAGATCATCCCTCTTCTCTTTTGTTTACACATGCAGATATTTCACTGTTTGTCATTGCTTGACTGATAAATCAGGGCAAAAATGTGAAGAGAATTAAGCGGTTAAAGTTGTAATTAATTGGGACTGGGCACCCCATTTGCCAGCTCTTTTTGCAAAATTAATGGATAAGCGGATGTATATGCCGCTAGTCCGGTGGTAAAGTCTGTTTGACAGTTGACATAAAGACATCCACCCCGTCCTCATGAGCTAGTAAACAGTGACACAAATAAGGAGTAGTAACTTTTGAATAGTTTAAAGGTAGCACATGAAGTATTTACTTGGAGTGGCAAGGAAATACCACATATAGGTAGTTATGGTGGACACAAATGGCATGGGTTTTGGCTCAAGGTTTGGATGCACGAGAAGCATTCCCTCTCAGTACAGGTTTTTGGCTAGCAAGGCTGGGTAGCAAGCATAAGAGTGGAGGGATACAAACAAATATAAATGTAATAGAAACAATCATGCAATCTTCCTTGTAAACACAAATAATTTTAACTTGAGAATACTAAGCTCATGAGCCAACAAGAAAGAAAGATATGAGATAATGTATCTACATGCAATCCCCTCTTTTCTACTTAAGCCTCAAAGTATTGTTGCTACTGACCAATGCTAAGTTTGCCAAAACCAAATAGATTTACTTGATGCTCCCAAAGTGATGCCAACACTAACAACAAGATCATTCATATGACAGAAATTTGCAAAGTAAAATAAAGTGTGCAGAAAGTAAATGATAAAACTTCTCATTAATATTCCAATAACGGCAACTCACACCAAGGGATACATAGATAACCAACTAAGGAGAGATACTTCCACACTGCAAACCATCCTATATGATAACTTCTCTACTCATGATATGACTCGACTGAAAAGTAAAAGGTAAAAGATAATGGTGATGATACCGCGGCACTCCCCCCAAGCTTGGAACAAGCTGAGGGGATGCCAATACCAATGATGAATTACTCCTTCGGTGGTGATGGTGAATCCCTAATAAGCTTCTCAACCAACTCCTTCAACTCGTCAATCTTGTAAGTGAGAGCACGAATCAACTCCGTGTTGTGTTCAATACGGTTCATGAACCTATCAGACTGTGAGTCCCAGCTCTTGGAATTGTTTCCCCACTTCTCATCAGACTGAGAGCTTCCTTTTCCTGCATTGTTAGAACGATCTATATTCCAACTAGTGGGTAATTCTGCCTCAGGAACTCTTTCAAACTGATATTTATGGATTAAAGTGTGGAAAGGGTTATTGGTGCCTGGAGAAGATGTTCTTGGAGCTAAGAAATGACGCGGAACCTTCCCCCCTGTGCTCATCCGCGCATTCCTCTTTGGGTTGAATGGATTTGCCACCACTCCGATACTTGCAATGGTGGCGCGCGGGTACGAGTGCGGGTCTTCTTCTACTTCATCTTCAGCTTCACTCTTGACTTCCTCCTCCAGCTTGGGATCCTTGAGATCATCTTTCAGAGCCTCCTTGCCCTTGTTGTTGTTGTTGGAGACCATGATGCTTCTAAATCTGGAAACAATTCCTGGCAGAAACAGCTCGAAAACAAAACACGACGAGAAAACGATATACGGACCTCGGGGGATCCGGGGATTATATAGCAAAAAGTTTCATAACAAAAGGAAAGTCCAGGTCGAAACCGGGCTGGAGACGGGCTCCGAGGCGCCCACACCATGCCACGGCGCGGCCAAGGGTGGGCCCGCGCCGTGGGGTGGTGTGGTGCCCTCGGGCACCGTTTCCTCCCCGTTTTCGGCTCGTAATTTTCCATATTTAATAAAAACAACAAAAACATAAGTTGGAAGTTAAACGCGAACTTTTTCTTACCAAAACTGTTACCTATTCGAAAACAGACTCTGCAGTTTTCTGAATTTGACTTTTAATAAAATCTTCCGGAGTCACTACTTGAATAATATCAACGTCTTCGTTATAAGAATCCCCAGAAATATAATGCTTGAGTCTTTGACCATTAACCACTTGAGATTGTCACCATCAAGCGAAGTAATTTTGATTGCACCTGAACGGTAAACCTCTGAAACAACATAAGGTCCTTCCCATTTCGAAAGTAATTTACCTGCAAAAAATCTGAGACGAGACCTATACAATAGAACTTTCTCACCAACATTAAACTCTCTCTTTAGGATTCTCCTATCATGCCATTGTTTCACTTTCTCTTTAAAAAGTCTAGCATTTTCATAAGCTTCACTTCTCCATTCATCTAAGGAACTCAAGTCAAGTAACCTTTTTTACCGGCAAGTTTAAAATCTCTATTAAGTTCTTTTACGGCCCAATAAGCTTTATGTTCTAATTCTAGAGGTAAATGACAAGCTTTTCCGTAAACCATTTTATAAGGAGACATACCCATAGGATTTTTATAAGCAGTTCTATAAGCCCACAAAGCATCATTAAGCTTCCTAGCCCAATTCTTTCTAGATTTATTAACAGTCTTCTGCAAAATAGATTTAATCTCTCTATTTGATAATTCTACTTGACCACTTGTTTGAGGATGATAAGGTGAAGAAATTCTATGATTAACATCATATTTAGCAAGGGTTTTTCTAAAAGCACCATGGATAAAATGAGAACCACCATCAGTCATGAGATATCTAGGCACACCAAACCTTGGAAAAATAATATCTTTAAGCATTTTTAATGATGTCTCACCATCAGCACTAGATGTTGGTATAGCTTCTACCCATTTAGTAACATAATCAACAGCAACAAGTATATGAGTATAACCATCAGAAGGAGGAAAAGGACCCATAAAGTCAAATCCCCAACAGTCAAAAGGTTCAATAACAAGAGAATAATTCATAGGCATTTCATTGCGTCTAGTTATATTACCAACTCTTTGACATTCATCGCATGATAAAATAAATTTTCTTGCATCTTTAAAAAGAGTAGGCCAATAAAAACCTGATTGTAAAACCTTTTGTGCAGTTCTATCTCCAGCATGATGTCCTCCATAAGCACTTCCATGGCATTTCTCAATATTTCTTTTTGTTCAAATTCTGGAACACATCTTCGCATTATACCATCCACTCCTTCTTTATATAAGTGTGGGTCATCCCAAAAATAATGCCTCAAGTCATAAAAGAATTTCCTTCTTTGCTGAGCTGTAAAGGTTGGAGGCAAATACTTGGCAACAATAAAGTTAGCATAGTCAGCATACCAAGGACTTTCTCGCGAGCTTACCTTTATCACAGCCAATTGTTCATTTGGAAAACTATCGTTAACAGGAACAGGATCATAAGAAATGTTTTCCAATCTAGACAAATTATCAGCGACAGGATTTTCAGCACCTTTCCTATCTACAATATGCAAATCAAACTCTTGTAATAAAAGCACCCATCTTATAAGTCTAGGCTTAGCATCTTTCTTTTCCATAAGGTATCTAATAGCAGCATGATCGGTATGGATAATAACTTTCGAATCAACAATATAGGGTCTAAACTTATCACAAGCAAAAACTACTGCTAAAAACTCTTTTTCAGTAGTGGCATAATTCTTTTGAGCAGCATCAAGAGTCTTACTAGCATAATGAATAACATTCAACTTCTTATCTACTCGCTGTCCAAGAACAGCACCTACAGCAAAATCACTAGCATCACACATAATTTCGAAAGGTAAAGTCCAATCAGGAGGTTGAACAACAGGAGCAGTGGTTAAAGCCTTTTTTAGAGACTCAAAAGCTTCTTTACAATCATCATCAAAAACAAAAGGTACATCTTTTTGGAGAAGATTAGTAAGAGGTTTTGAAATTTTAGAGAAATCTTTAATAAACCTTCTATAGAAACCGGCATGACCGAGAATACTACGAATACCTTTAACATCCCTGGGACAGGGCATTTTCTCAATTGCTTCAACTTTAGCTCTGTCCACTTCAATACCTCTTTCAGAAATTTTATGTCCAAGAACAATCCCTTCATTAACCATAAAGTGACATTTCTCCCAATTAAGAACAAGATTAGTTTCCTCACATCTCTGCAAAACTTTATCAAGGTTTTGCAAGCAGTTATCAAAAGAAGTTCCATAGACGGAAAAATCGTCCATGAATACTTCCACAATTTTTTCACAAAAACCATGAAAAATAGCAGACATGCATCTTTGAAATGTAGCAGGAGCATTACACAAACCAAAAGGCATACGCCTATAAGCATAAGTTCCATAAGGACAAGTAAAAGTAGTTTTCTCTTGATCTTCGCTCTAACAGCAATTTGTGAAAATCCAGAATAACCATCAAGAAAGCAAAAATGAGTTTTCTTAGACAACCTTTCTAACATTTGATCAATAAAAGGTAAAGGATAGTGATCTTTCTTAGTAACTTTATTAACCTTTCGAAAATCAATGCACATCCTATATCCAACAACTACTCTTTGAGGAATAAGTTCATCATTTTCATTTGGCACAACAGTAACTCCTCCTTTCTTAGGAACACAATGCACAGGACTTACCCATTTACTATCAGCAATAGGATAAATTATACCAGCATCGAGGAGTTTTAATACCTCATTTCTTACCACTTCCTTCATTTTAGGGATTAGACGACGCTGGTGCTCCACAACAGGTTTTGCATCATCTTCCATGTTGATGGCGTGTTGACATATAGCAGGAGAAATCCCTTTTAAATCATCCAAAGTATATCCGATAGCCCCTCGGTGTTTCCTCAACACTTCCAATAACCTTGCCTCTTCAGTACCTGAAAGTTTAGAACTAATAATAACAGGATATGTTTTCTTATCATCAATGTGAGCATATTTAAGGTTATCAGGCAAAGGTTTTAAATCAAAAACAGGATCTTCTTTAGGAGGTGCAGGGGTACCCAAATCTTCCACCGGCAAATTATGCTTAAGTAATGGTGGTTGATGAAGAAAGATATTGTCAATTTCATTCCTTTCCTCCATAAAGACCTCACTTTCGTGTTCCTCCATAAATTGCTGCAAGGCATTGTTAGGAGCAATAGCAATAGCAGCAAGTTGTTCAATTTTCGGTCCTCATTAGGCAAATCAGTTTCATAAAGTTTCTTACCAAACTTAGAGAAATTAAACTCATAAGATTCTCCATTAAATTTAGTGTAAATTTTCTCTTTCTTACAATCTATAATAGCACCACATGTATTCAAGAAAGGTCTACCGAAAATAATAGGACAAGTTTTACTAGCTTTAGAACCAAGTACTAGAAAATCAGTAGGATATTTAGTTTTACCGCATAAAACCTCAACATCTCTCACAATACCAATGGAGAGATAGTTTCCCTATTGGCAAGTTGAATAACCACATCAATATCCTCAAGTTCACAGGGACTAATTTCATGCATAATTTCTTTATAAAGTTCAAAAGGAATAGCACTAGAACTTGCACCAATATCACATAAACCATAATAGCAATGTTCTCCTATCTTCACTGAAAGCACAGGAACACTTGTTTTCCTAATTTACCAGGATGCGAAACAATATTAGAAGCATCTTCACAAAAGATAATATGTTCTCCATCTACATTTTCAGTTACCAAATCCTTTATAATTGCTACTTCAGGTTCAACAGTTATTTGTTCATCAGGCTCTAAAGGTTTCTTGGCACTTTTATTAACCACACTAGCTATCAGAGAATGTTGCTTGACTTTAACAGGAAAAGGTATTTTTTCAATATAAGGTTCTGGCAAAATGTGATCAACAGTATGAACTTCAATACTTTGCCAATGGCCGAATTGGTTTTATCTTTATAAGGTTCATGATATTTATTCAAATCCTTCTTAGGCACATCAAGATAAGAGGCAAAAGCTTTGTAATAATTTGCAACAACTTGAGAATCAAGACAGTAAACAGCACTAACATTACGGAAATCATCAGTCTCCATAAAAGATTTAATGCATTCATAATCATAATTTATACCTGACTTTCTACCTTTGTCGTTCTCCCATCCTTCAGTATTTTCCTGAATACGGTCAAGAAGGTCCCATTTAACTTCTTCTTCAGTACGTGTAAATGATCCAGAACAAGAGGCATCCAATAAATCCTTATCATGAAGAGAAAGCCTTGCATAAAAATTATTGATAACAATATTACTTGGGAGCTCATGAATGGGACATTTGAGCATTAGTGACTTCAATCTCCCCCACGCTTGGGCAATACTCTCTCCATCATGAGGCCAAAAATTATATATGCGATTTCGATCTTGATGAATCTCACTAGGAGGATAGAATTTAGAATAAAAGAGAGGTACAATTTCCTCCCAGCCAATAGATCGGCCATTCTTCAGCATCTTATACCATTCCGCAGCTCGGCCCTTCAATGATATAGAGAATAACTTCCTCTTGACTTTTTCCATTGAAATACCTGCACACTTGAACAACTCGCATAATTCATGTATAAATAGTAAATGATCACCAGGATGGATGGTTCCATCTCCAACATAGCGGTTATCCATAACACGTTCAACAATTTTCATAGGTATTTTAAATGGATCTAATTCAGCAGGCGGCGGTTCATCTACTACCTTAGCAGTGGCAGTAGTATTCCCAAATAGGGATTCGAATGGAGATCTCTCCATAATAAAATAAAGCAGCAAGCAGAAATAAAAACAGCACTTACAGTAAAGGTTTCCCTTACCAATTCCACTTACCAATAGCACTTCACTCCCCGGCAACGGCGCCAGAAAATAGTCTTGATGACCCACAAGTATAGGGGGTGTATCGTAGTACTTTCGATAAATAAGAGTGTCGAACCCAACGAGGAGCAGAAGGTGTTGACAAGTAGTTTTGATCAAGGAATCACTGTAAATACTAGCAGACAAGTTTTTAGGGGTTTTTGATATTGCAGATAAATAAAATACGTGTAAATAAAAGACAGTAATAATAATTGCAGCAAGTGGCCCAATCCTTTTTAGAGCAAAGGATAAGCCGGTTGGTTTACTTATGATGGCAAAATGTTCTTGAGGACACACGGGAATTTCGTCAAGTGCTTTCGCTTCCTACAGCTGATTAATCTTTATTGTTTTGATAAGTGTTGTGTGGGTGAACCTATGCTAATGCACTGCCCTAACTTGGACTAATACATACTTGTGATTAAACCCCTTGCAAGCATCCGCGTTACAAGGAAGTAATTAAGATAAATCTAAGATCCTACACTCCCTCATGCACCGGTTTACTAACGGGGGTTTAGGTTTCTGTCACTCCGGCAACCCCACAATTAGTAGCCGAATACACAATGCATTCCTCTAGGCCCATAAAGGTGAAGTGTCATGTAGTCGACGTTCACACGACACCACTAGAAGAATAACACCACAACTTAAATATCAAACCATTAAATATTACTCAACATAGTTCCACTACTAACAGCATGACTTCTCCCATGTCCTCAAGAACTAAACGAACTACTCACAAGACATCATATGGATCATGATCAGAGGTGATATAATGATGAATAACAATCTGGACATATACTTCAATTCACCGATAAAACTTAATAGCATCAACCACAAGTAGTAATCAACACCGGGAAAGTTTCCCCTATGAACTACACAAAGTATAACCCTAGATGTTACAGCGGAACGAAGTGGAGCGGTGGAGATGATGGTGACGCGTGGAGATGATGATGATGATCCCGATGAAGTCCGGCGTGATGACGATGACGATGGCGATGATTTCCCCCTCCGGGAAGGAATTTCCCCGGCAGATTTCTGCCTGCCGGAGAGCTTTTTCTCTCTCTGTGGTTTCCGCCTCGTGGAGGCGGCGGAATATTTCCTCGATGACTCCCCGTCTTAGGGTTTCTGGGGGATGAAGTACGCGAAGGGGGAGCGCCAGAGGTGGGCCAGGTGGCCACACCATGCCCCGGCGCGGCAGAGGGGGCCCGCGCCGTGGGGTGGTGTGGGCCCCTCGTGGCCCATCTCAGCCTCCCCTTTTGGCTGGCTCCGGCATCTGACAAAATAGGAACATCTGTATATTTTCCGTGAATTGTTGATCTTCAGAAATAGGGTGTCTTGACGATGCTTTTTCCAGCTGAATCCTGACTCCGGCAGTTAATTCTCCAATAATCATCAAACATGCAAAACAAGATAAAATAACATAAGTATATCATCCAAATATGAAATATATCAATGAATAGCAGTAAATTATGATATAAAATAGTGATGCAAAATGGACGTATCACGTAGCACCCGTGTTCTTGAGCCCGAAGGGCATAGTCGTGTAGCAGTAGACACCGTAAGGTGTGATGAAGGCAGTCTTGTCTTCGTCTTCTTCTAGCATCCTTATTTGGTTGTAGCCTGAGTAGGCATCCAAAAAGGATAAGCGTTTGCAACCCGCCGTTGAGTTGACGATCTGGTCGATTCGCGGCAAGGGGAAGTGGTCCTTGGGACAGCATTTGTTGATTGCCGTGAAGTCGACGCACATCCGAAGGATCTTCGAGTTCTTCTTTGGAACCAGTACGGGATTAGCCACCCATTCTGATTTTTTGATTTCTTGTATGAATTTTGCGGCCAGTAGTCTGTCGACCTCTTCTCCGATAGCGTCGTGATGACGTGAAAGCACACGTTCGTTGGGAGACCCCAAGAGGAAGGTATGAAGCATTGCAACAGCAAGTTTCCCTCAGTAAGATACCAAGGTTATCAATCCAGTAGGAGTAAGAAATCACTTCTGAAGGTTGTCAGTGGCGCGCTGACGTGGAACCTGCACACAACACAATCAAACTACTTTGCCCCAACGAAACAGTGAGGTTGTCAATCTCACCGGCTTGCTGAAAACAAAGGATTAAACGTATGGTGTGGAAAATAGTGTTTAATTGCAGAAAATGAAAAGGAACAATGATTGCAGTTGGTTGTATTATCAGTGTAAAAGAATGAACCGGGGTCCACAGTTCACTAGTGGTGTCTCTCCATAAAAGATAACTAACATGCTGGGTGAACAAACTACAGCTGGGCAATTGATAAAATATTGAGCGCATAACAATGCATATATATGACAAGATGACAACTATGATATTCAATTGGGCATTACAACATGATACATAGACCGTTATCCAACAGCATCTATGACTAATAATCCACCTTTAGGTTGACATCCGTGTTCCCCGTTGGTATTAAGTTGCAAGCAACAGATTATTGCATTAAGTAAAGTGCGTAATGTAAACAATACAATTATCCTTAGACAAAGCATTGCTGTTTTACCCCTAGTGGCAACAGCACATCCACAACCTTAGAAGTTGCTGTCACTCTCCCAGATTACTGGAGACTGAACCCACTATCTAGCATAAATACTCCCTCTTGGAGTTAAAAGCATCTACTTGGCCAAAGCATCTACTAGTAACGGAGAGCATGCAAGATCATAAATAACATATAAGATAGATTGATAATCAACTTGACATAGTATTCAATATTCATCGGATCCCAGCAAACACAACATGTAGCATTACAATAATATGATCTTGATCATGATAGGCAGCTCATAAGATCTAAACATGATAGCACAAGGAGGAGAGACAACCATCTAGCTACTGCTATGGACCCGTAGTCCAAGGATGAGCTACTCACGCATCACTCCGGAGGCAGGCATGGCGATGTAGAGCCCTCCGGTGATGTTTCCCTCTCCGGCAGGGTGCCGGGAAGAGCTTCTGAACCCTCCCGAGCTAGGGTTGACGACGGTGGCATCTCTGGGACTTTTCGTGGATAATGGCTCGGTATTTAGGGTTTGCGCGTCGGGGGATTATATAGGCGAAAGGGCGGCTGCTGGAGGCACCCGAGGGGGCCACACCACCCCACGGCGCGGCAGGAGGTGGGCCCGCGCCGCCCCATGGTGTGGCTGCCTCCTAGGTCACCTCCGTCTCTCCTTTGGACTCCGTGTACGTGTTGGAAAAATAGGAGGTCCTGTCCAAGTTTTGTCCAATTCCGAGAATATTTCCAGAACAGCTTTTCTGGAATACAAAAACAGCAGAAAACAGGAACTGGCACTGTGGCATCTTGTTAATAGGTTAGTCCAGAAAATGCATAAAAATGCTATGAAGTGTATATAAAACATGTAGCAATTGGTATAATATAAACATGGAACATCAGAAATTATAGATACGTTTGAGACGTATCAAGCATCCCCAAGCTTAGTTCTACTCGTCCTCGAGTAGGTAAAACGATAAAAACAAAATAATTTCTGAGGTGACATGCTACCATCATAATCTTGATCAAATAGTATTGTAAAGCACATGTTATGAATGAAGTGATCCAGGTCAATGGTCTATAGTTTGCTAACAAATAGATAATGAGCAAACAACTGAATCATATAAGCAAAAACTTTTCATGAATAGTACTTTCGAGACAAGCATAAAAAGTTTTGCATAAGAGTTAACTCATAAAGCAATAGATTCTAGTAAAAGGTATTTAACCAACACAAAGGAAGATTTAAGCTTCAGCAATTGCTTTCAACTTTCAACATGTATATCTCATGGATATTTGTCAACACAAAGCAATATAATAAGTACAATATACTAGCATATAAAAATTGTTGCACCAAAGTTGACACTAGTGTTTGCTTCTGAGATAGAAAGAAGTAGGAAAACTGACTCAACATAAAAGTAAAAGAAAGGCCCTTCGCAGAGGGAAGCAGGATTAAATCATGTGCTAGAGCTTTTTAAGTTTTTGAAATCATATAGAGAGTAAAAATAAATTTTGGGAGGTGTTTGTTAATTGTCAACGAATCAGAAAATGGAAAAGTACAATATGACCCCTGCCAACCAGACTTTTAAGAGCGGCTCCCATGAAGGACGTTATTTCTACCAGCAAGGCAGATCATCCCTCTTTCTCTTTTGTTTACACATGCAGATATTTCACTGGTATCATTGCTTGTCTGATAAATCAGGGCAAAAATGTGAAGAGAATTAAGCGTTAAAGTTGTAATTAATTGGGACTGGGCACCCCATTTGCCAGCTCTTTTTGCAAAATTAATGGATAAGCGGATGTATATGCCACTAGTCCGGTGGTAAAGTCTGTTTGACAGTGACATAAAGACATCCACCCCGTCCTCATGAGCTTGGTAAACATTGACACAAAAAGGAATAATAATGTTTTGAATAGTTTAAAGGTAGCACATGAAAAATTTACTTGGAGTGGCAAGGAAATACCACATATAGTAGTTATGGTGGACACAAATGGCATGGATTTTGGCTCAAGGTTTTGGATGCACGAGAAGCATTCCCTCTCAGTACAGATTTAGGCTAGCAAGGTTATTTGAAGCAAACACAGGATATCAACCGTACAACAAGACTCATATGAAAACATATTGCAAGCATTATAAGACTCTATACTGTCTTCCTTGTTAACCAAACCCTTTTACTAGAAAATATCTAGACCTTAGAGATACCAATCATACAAACCAAATTTCAACAAGCTTTACGGTATTTCTCCACTAATAGGTTTTAACCACATGATACAAAAGCTTAAACATGAACTACTTGATAACTCAAAACAATTGACAAGTATCAAATTATCCAAGACAGTGATCTACAAGAATATGTAAGCTTTTTCATTATACCATCTACCACATGCAGCATTTTCTGTTCCAACCAAACACCAATCAACTTATTTCAACACAAACTCTCCAAATAATTATAAATGAAAAAAGAGTACTTTATCTAAAAGAACTAACAGCTCTGAACAAGAGATGCATGAAAAACAGGAGCTAAAAGCATAGCAGTAGCTAGACAAGAATACTCAACAAGTATAAGTGAAGAATAGGAGTATTCACATGAAAAAGCGGAGCGTGTCTCTCTCCCAAACAAGATTGCTAGGATCCAACAAGTTGATCTCAGAAAATAAAATAACAATGCGAAAATAAAAGCACACAGATGCTCCAAGTAATGCACATATGATGTGAAAGAATTAAAATATAGTTTCACTAGAGATGACCTGATAAGTTGCTGATGAAGAAGGGGATGCCTTGGGCATCCCCAAGCTTAGACGCTTGAGTCTTCTTGAAATATGCTGGGGTGATCCATGGGAGCATCCCCAAGCTTAAGCTCTTCACTCTTCTTGATCACATTATATCATCCTCCTCTCTTGACCCTTGAAAACTTCCGCCACACCAAACTCAGAATAATTCTCATTAGAGGGTTAGTGCACAATCAAAAACTCACATGTTCTATAGGACACAAACATGACAATTACTTTTTAAATATTAGCTACTGCCACTGATGTTATGTGAAGCTCTTCCACCAAAAAAAGAATTCCACTCAACACTAGTAAAAGAGAGAATGCAAAATAAAAGGCAGAATCTGTCTAAAACAGAACAGTCCGTAAAGACAAATTTTTTCGAGGCACTTACGTTGCTCAATCAAAAACCTCAAAACTAATGAAAGATGCGTACATATCTGAGGATCACGCACATTTTTTTCAGATTTAAATAATTTTCTGTGATTTTACAGAAGCAATACGGTGAACAGTAGAAATCTGTTCCTGCGCAGAAATCCAAATCTAGCATCATCTTCCTATTAGAGGCCTTACTTGGCACAACAATGTAAGAAAATAAAGATACAAAGGCATTGCTACAGAAGTAAACAGCACCTTGACTCAAAAAAAAAATTGCAGAAATAAAACAATGGGTTGTCTCCCATAAGCGCTTTTCTTTAACGCCTTTTAGCTAGGCATAGTGATTTTTATGATGCTCACATAAAGATGAGAGTTGAAACGTAAAAGAGAGCATCAAGAAGCATATATAAAACATGTTTAAATCTAACACTCTTCCTATGCATAGGAGTCTTGTAAGAAAACAAGTCAATGAAGCACAAAGTGACTAGCGTAGGAAGGCAAAACAAGTGCAACTTCAAATTTTTTAACATAAAGAGAGGAGACTTAATATTATTGAGATATATGAAACCGTGTCTCCCTCTCTCATACTGACCATTAGGTCTTAAAACAAATAGCATATAAAAGAAACAAAAAATAAAGCTCAAAACTTCCATCATAAAGAGAGGAAATTTAATAACATGAAGATTTCTATAACCATATTTTCCTCTCTCAAAATAATTTTCAGTAGCATCATGAATAGACTTAACAATATAGTTTTCACATAAAGCATTCTTATCATGATTCACACGCATAAAAGTATCATTACTCTCCACATAAATATAGCCATTATCATTAGTAATAGTGGGAGCAAAACTATCACAGCCATCATTGTAATCATAAATTGCAGGCAAAGTATCATCAAAGCGAATTTCCTCCTCCAAAGCTAGGGGACTAAAAATAATATTTTCATCAAAACCAGCTTCCCCAAGCTTAGAGCTTTCCATGGCATTAGCAATAATGGTGTTCAAAGAATGTATGCTAATAACATTGCTACAATCATGATTGTTATGCAAATAAAGTTCCATAGGCTTTTTAATTTTCTCTTCAAACACCTCATGTCCCAACTCAAGATAAATTTCATAAAGCTCTCTCATGTTGTTTTCAGCCATAGGACTAGTTTCAAGAAAGTAACCATTGATAGCAAGTAAAGAGCTAGACATAATAACTCAGCAAGACAATAACAAAGTAATGAGATTGGAAGCGTGAGACTCCCCTTGCAGAAGTCTTCTAACTCCCCGGCAACGGCGCCAGAAAATATTGCTTGATGACGTGAAAGCACATGTTCGTTGGGAGACCCCAAGAGGAAAGTATGAAGCAGTGCAGCAGCAAGTTTTCCCTCAGTAAGATACCAAGGTTATCAATCCAGTAGGAGTAAGAAATCACTTCTGAAGGTTGTCAGTGGCGTGCTGACGTGGAACCTGCACACAACACAATCAAACTACTTTGCCCCAACGAAACAGTGAGGTTGTCAATCTCACCGGCTTGCTGAAAACAAAGGATTAAACGTATGGTGTGGAAAATAGTGTTTAATTGCAGAGAATGAAAAGGAACAATGATTGCAGTTGGTTGTATTATCAGTGTAAAAGAATGGACCGGGGTCCACAGTTCACTAGTGGTGTCTCTCCATAAAAGATAACTAACATGCTGGGTGAACAAATTACAGCTGTGCAATTGATAAAATATTGAGCGCATAACAATGCATATATATGACAAGATGACTACTATGATATTCAATTGGGCATTACAACATGATACATAGACCGTTATCCAACAGCATCTATGACTAATAATCCACCTTCAGGTTGACATCCGTGTTCCCGTTGGTATTAAGTTGCAAGCAACAGATTATTGCATTAAGTAAAGTGTGTAATGTAAACAATACAATTATCCTTAGACAAAGCATTGCTGTTTTACCCCTAGTGGCAACAGCACATCCACAACCTTAGAAGTTGCTGTCACTCTCCCAGATTACTGGAGACTGAACCCACTATCTAGCATAAATACTCCCTCTTGGAGTTAAAAGCATCTACTTGGCCAAAGCATCTACTAGTAACGGAGAGCATGCAAGATCATAAATAACATATAAGATAGATTGATAATCAACTTGACATATTATTCAATATTCATCGGATCCCAGCAAACACAACATGTAGCATTACAATAATATGATCTTGATCATGATAGGCAGCTCACAAGATCTAAACATGATAGCACAAGGAGGAGAGACAACCATCTAGCTACTGCTATGGACCCGTAGTCCAAGGATGAACTACTCACGCATCACTCCGGAGGCAGGCATGGCGATGTAGAGCCCTCCGGTGATGATTCCCCTCTCCGGCAGGGTGCCGAGAAGAGCTTCTGAACCCTCCCGAGCTAGGGTTGATGACGGCGGCATCTCTGGAACTTTTCGTGGATAATGGCTCGGGTATTTAGGGTTTTCGCGTCGAGGGATTATATAGGCGAAAGGGCGGCGGCTGGAGGCACCCGAGGGGCCACACCACCCCACGGCGCGGCAGGAGGTGGGCCCACGCCGCCCCATTGTGTGGCTGCCTCCTAGGTCGCCTCCGTCTCTCCTTTGGACTCCGTGTACGTGTTGGAAAAATAGGAGGTCCTGTCCAAGTTTCGTCCAATTCCGAGAATATTTCCAGAACAACTTTTCTGGAATACAAAAATAGCAGAAAACAAGAACTGGCACTGTGGCATCTTGTTAGTAGGTTAGTCTCAGAAAATGCATAAAAATGCTATGAAGTGTATATAAAACATGTAGAAATTGGTATAATATAAACATGGAACATCAGAAATTATAGATACGTTTGAGACGTATCACGTCGCGCTTCGGCTCGGAGAAACGGCGCATTGTTTGCTTAACATGTTTTGCATCTGGAAAGAGTTGAAGAGAGTGCTCGGCGAATTTCCTGGGAATACCTGGCATGTCAGCTGGACACCAGGCGAAGATCTCCCAGTTCTCACGGAGGAATTCATCGAGCGCGCCTTCCTATGCGTGAGTCAGGCTTGATGACACGTTGACCGTCTTGGACGGGTCAGTTGGGTGCACTGGGTGCGTCCTTGTGTCGTTTGTGGCACTGAAAGCGGCGTCGGGTGCCTGCTTCTTGGCTTCAGGGAACAGGGTGCGATCATTGTTGATGGAGAGTTCCTGCAGTTGCTCGCTCATCTCGAACATCTCTGAGATTTTGCTGAAGTCACGGTCGCAGCTGTCGAGCGCTGGAAGTTGCCTTTCACCGTGATGACCCCCCTGGGGCCTGGCATCTTCAGCATGAGGTAGGCGTAGTGCGGGACCGCCATGAACCGAGCAAATGTCGGGCGCCCAAGGATGGAGTGATACTACGACTTCCAGTCCAAGACCTCGAAATCGATCTTCTTCGTTCGAAAGTTGCTTGGCTCGCCGAAGATAACTGGAAGTTGCACTGTGCCAAGAGGTAAAACTGCTTTGCCTGGGATGATTCCGTGGAAGGTGGTATCTGACTCGGGTAGGTTTTCGACTGAGCGGTTCATTTTGCGCAGCGTATCGGCGAATATGATGTTGATTCCGCTTCTGCCATCCATGAAGACCTTGGTCATAGCGTAGCCGCCGATTTGAGCTTCGAGTACGAGGGCGGCATGCCCCGGACGGACCACCGCTGGAGGATGATCTGCACGGGAAAACGTGATGCTGGTTTCTGACCCTTTGAGATATTCGGGTACGGCCGGGGGTGTGATGCATGTAAAATGCATACATGAACTTTACATTTTATTACATGTTATTCCATAATATTTGCATCATATAAGGGTTATATTCATGATTTATATTAAGTTTTGGGGATAATTAACAACTCCCCCATTTTTCTGGAATTAACCCTGCGCTGTCAGAAAACCCCTTTTTCTATATTTTGATGTTTCAGGGACCCAAACGACGTCCAAATGACCTGAAACTTTACGGGGATCATTTTTTGGAAGGAACGAAACGTAGGCGCAAAGGAATCGAAGAAACGGAGACTAGAAGGCCAAAAGGGGTGGGCCCACGCGGCCAGATTCCCTGACCGCGTGGGGTCCTCCATCCTGGCCCTCGGGCCTCCGCTGCCGTCGATCTTTCTTCCCGAAGCTTCGTCTTGACCTAAAAACGAATATATATAGACCCCCCCCCCCCAGGGCTTTTGCGAAAGGGAGCATCGCCGAAACAGAGAAACCACGAAACAGAGACCTGGAGCTGAAGATTGGAGGGGGAAAACTCCGGCGGGGCGCTGCCGGTGTGGTCTCCTTCCCCTCCAACAACATCTCCACCGACACCATGATGAAGAGGGAGTAGTCCACCTCTGGACTATGGGTTTGTGGAAGTAACTTATGTATCTCTCCTCTCTATGAGCTTCACTAATTAGTACCGTATGAGCTGCTGAACATGATTACGGTCATCTATGTAATTCCTTTGTGGTGGATCTTTATTATGAGTTAATACATGTTTTGAGATTGCAATGGTTTTGTTTCAGTTATGAAAGTAGATGCATATTATGTACCCCGTTCTTATTTACTTGTCATGATCAAGCATGTTTATGAGAGCATGTGAGGGGGAACGTGTGCATTAGTTGGAGTAACGGGGGGTGGCTAGTGCAGTGAACGTGACAGATAGTTCTGCGATCCACTTGGGTTTTCTACCTTACTTTGTTGCCTCACTAGGGATAAACAAAAATACCATGCTACCGGAGAGTGGATGTGACCTTGGCCACTACCTCCATGACTAGATCTAACATGTTCTTATTTTAACTTCATGTCATTGAACTTATTGCTATGCTCTGATTTATCTTAATTATTAAGGTGTTATGATTTAGTTCGCATCTTGGTGGAGCATAAGAGAGAGAACATCTTATACTTGAGATCTCTATGTTAGGACGTGATGCCCATATTATTAATAACTTGTCAAACCATGTCTTGCCATCTTTCATGTTAATTTTAGTGTTCCATTGTCTACCACGTTATCAAGAGAGAGTGCATTTGTGAAACCATGAACCCCGGTCCATTTTTAATCATAAGAAACACCTTTCCAACAATTTTATCACCACTTTTGTTTGCTGCCATTATTAAATCCAAAATACAAAAACACTTTTACATCTTGCATTCATCATAAAAAACCCAAAAATATCATTTATCATTGCTACCACCATCCTTGCATATTTATTTACCATCATTGCATATTTACTTATTGTTTGCATTGCATATTATTTTATTATCATTCTCACACCTTGTGCTTGACAACCACTTGGTGAGGTTGAGGGCACAAAACAATTTATTTTGTTGCAGGTTCTCAAGAGAAGGATAAGGAGATAACACCTGAAATACTGGTTCCCCGAGAGTTCGATATTAAACCCTCGAGTCACCCCTCGTGGGGAAAACTGTCTTCCACTACTACATACACTCTGCACTTGGAGTCTCAACCTAACCCATTTATTTTTCACGCAGGTACCACGCGAAGGGGCTAGCAACTGTTTTCTGGCGCCGTTGTGGGGTAACTACGTGAAGGGCCATCAGGGTGCCATGACGGCCATGTTTACTTGGCGTGTGATCGGCTTTTGCTCTCTGTTGGATGGACGTCCCTTCTGTATCATGTGCATCTGCCCGTGAGGCTGGGGGTACCGATCTTCTGGGCTCGCCGGAGCTTCTAAGCGTGCTTGGTGATGTATCGCACCCTCCATGGTTGGACCTGCTGGTGGAGCGGACGGGGGAGCCGGAGGCGGTAGTGGTTGCGATTGAGATCCTCCGTTTGCGGCTATCCCCTTACTCAGTTGCAAGCGTTTTATGTACGCGTTTGTCATACTTGTTAATTTTCTACAATCTTTGACAAGGTGGCTGGAGTGGAGCTTACCATCTTGGCCTTTGAACATGTGAAATCTGCACTCCTCCTCCAAATCATGGTCACCCGAACCTTCGGGTGAGTCATCGCGGCGCTTACGCCACTCCTGTTTGTGATATCCTTCTCTGCGCTGTTCAAAGTCGCGGCGATCATCCTGGCGGCCTCTGCCGCGATCGTCCTGACGACCTGAGCTGCGGCTGCCCCCGTCGCGATCGCGGGTGTCGGCATAGCCAGCCGCCACAAGATCGACTCCGTCTTGGCCGTCGTAGTGGTGAGATTTGCGTTTGCGTCTTCTGTCGCGGCCGTCTCTTCGGTTCCAGCTGCCGTGGTCACCGTTGCCACGCGGTGACTCGTGGTGTTCTCGCACTAGGTCTTCTCCGTCCGCCCATTCATTGGCTATCTTCATGAGCTGCGCGATGGATTTTGCTTTCTCGCGCCCTAATGCTTCCGTAGGTCGCGCCTGGCGACTCCGCAAGTGAACGCGTCGATTGATCTGTCCTCCGATACTACACCCACGGAGTTTCGCATGGTTGTCCATCGTCTGATGTAATCTCGTAGCGACTCGTCTGATCGCTGTTTGCAGGCTTGCAGCTCTGTGAACGTCGCCGGGCTGTCACATGTTGCAAGGAAATTTTTGATGAAGTCCTCTTGGAATCTTTCCCAGGAGTCGTACAAGCCTTCGGGTAAGCTTTTCAGCCAGTCTCACGTAGTCCCTGATAGCATGAGCTAGATGTACTGCATTGCCGTTGTCGTGGAGCCTCGCTGACAAGAGACTGCCGTTTTGTAATCCTCCAGCCAGGACGATGGCTCCTGGCTGCCGTCGAACTTGGGTGTTTCAGATGTCAGCTTGAATCTTTTGGGCATCTTGGACTCGCGGATCCGTCGGGTGAAGCAAAGTGACCCGACAGGCTCCCACTCCTCGTCGGAGTATGAGTCGCTGCTTGGGGATCGCGTGGACCGCCTGCTCCTGCTTTTGCTGGCTTGACGTTGTGTGTTGCGAAAGTCACCGCTTGAATCGTACTGTCGAGTGCCATGTCGATCGCGCCCTGACCGGTCTCGGTCTTCGTGGATGGTCACCAAGCGCTCGCGGGATCTTCTTCCTTCAGGGCGATCGTCGACTGCGAGAAGGGCTCCACCCGCCAGGTTGAGCGATCTGATTTGTTGTCGGTGTAGTGCCGCGTTAGGGTCGCCCTCCGGCGGTTGTGTTGCCTTCAAGTACGCGGCTACCGATGTGAGAGCTCCCTGAGCTGTTTTGGGGATGGGGATTCCGTTTTCGTCATGCGTCATGAACGATACGTCCAGGTTCTTGGTTAGTGCTGCTCTGTCAGCTTCTGTCAGGCGTGTCAGCCTAGACCGCGAGTGGTGCTCTGTTCTTCCTGTTGAATGGGCGTTTGACAACGTAGCTCGCCGTGCACTCGACGCGCTAGCCGCCTTCTTGCGTTCGTCGAGAGCTGCCCTCAGGCTTTTCAGCCTCAATGTCTCCTGCCAGAAGATGTACTTGTGCGCCGTGAGTTCTTCGGGTGTTGAGTTATCTGGCATCATTGTACAGTCGTGTATAGCTTTGATTGCCTTGATCGCTTGATCCTTTGTGATGTCGATCGTGTTGCCGTCTGGCGTGGTGACCGTCATCGGATAGTTTCTCGTGTCGGGATGGGCTTCGCCACTCGCCGAAGCTTCGGGTGCTCTGCCATTATTGCTTGGCAGGAGCACCATGCAGACCTGGAGCGGATCGTCGCGCAAAATTTTGCTCTTTTCGCTTCCGTCGTTGTCGCCGATGAAGGTGGCAGCGGGGTTGAGGTAGTAATCGATCATGGAGTGATCGCTGTTGTTGTCGGTGCGGGCGGACTCGACGTCCATCTCAGCCTCGTCTGAGGAGTCAAGGCGTGTTGTCGACACACCTGGAAGTTCCGCCGATGCAGATCCGTCACCCGCGAGTAGGGCGAGCGTGAGTCGCTCAGTCGTTGGAGATGCGGGTGTAGACGAAAGTGCGGACGACGATCTTGCGGGTGACGATATCGCCATTGGTGCGGACCTAGTCGATGGAGACGCGGGTGCCGCAGGTTGAGGCGATCCCGTCGAGCAAAACATCCCAGATTGGTTAGCATTAAGATCTGAAGGACTGAGATTGATGTTTTCACCTGATTGTGGATTCGAGTCCGCCGGTTGCAGAACCGGCGAGTTTGGGTTGAAGTCGAAGGAGCCGAAGCGGATCGCTCCCGTGATGGTCACCGGCGGGCTGCCGGTTGCTGATGCAAATGGAGCCGGAGAAACCTTGGATCCAGCACCACTCGTTCCTACAGACGGCGCCAATTGTCGAGGGTCGGCCTCGGCAAATTCCATGGTTAGGCACCTAGGGTTGTTTCAGGAGAGAGATTTGGTGGAGCTGCTAGTTCCTACGGCTGACAAGCAAGGTTTACCCAGGTCCAGGGCCCTCGTGTGGAGGTAACACCCCTACGTCATCACAAGGATTGTTGTGGATGAAGATGAAGATCAGATAAACATCATCTTCGACAAGATTCGTC
This sequence comes from Poa pratensis, assembly GCA_947311845.1. NCBI lineage: Eukaryota > Viridiplantae > Streptophyta > Magnoliopsida > Poales > Poaceae > Poa > Poa pratensis. Next base: position 33,222,493 of record CAMZMU010000089.1, on the reverse strand, counting down.
TAAAGAATCCTATCGTGGTTAACTCTCTATAGCTAGCTCTGAGCCACCTTATGTACAATGAAGCAGAATGTTCCTCCTAGATTTCGATGAGCCCTCACCAGAGGAAGTAGTGGTTCACTTCCTTCACAAGCACTCAGTGTGATGAAGTGGTCATGATGTTGTTGCTGAACTGTTAAGTCGATGCCACTTGATTATGTGGTGGTATGATGATGAACTTGTGGTATATTTTGTGAGACGGTATATATTAAACCCCTCATCCGATGAACTTGTGGTGCATCACCGGCAGTTGTATTGCTGAATCTGTGGTGCACCGGTATTTTGTGAACTCTGTAAGCAAGACACTAAATCCCCTAATGTTTGTGTTATTTTAATGTCCTTTGTACTTAGTCTATATTTGGAGTCGCATGTGTGATGGTAAGCTCACGACATGAAGACGTGCTAGAGTATGTTTGAGTGTGCACCGAACCAAACAACGGGTGTTTTACATTTGCTTTGCTCACACAGGCAACCAAACAACACGGCTCCAAAAATTGGTCCAAGCAAAACGAGTCTGGTTGTCTCTTTATGGGTAACCAAATAGGTTGCACAATGTGGTTTTTGTCTCGTTTTTCCAGGGCCTGGCCTTGGGAGCCAAAATGCGAGGAGGCTAAAAATGATGCAGGTAACCAAACACGCCCCATATCTACGGGCTAGCCGGGCTTGGTTGAAACACTCCATATCTCTTAATCCTAATCCTCCAAACGCTTTGCGACAGGTTAATTTATCCAAGCTACCCAATGTGTTTTCCGCTAATCCGTGTCATGTCCCCACCAGAAATTCCATACCATTAATTTTTGTGTTAATTTGTTTTCTGCTGATCGTTGTCTGTCCCCACCATAAATTCCATACCATTTTTGTGTACTCTTCACAGAATTCGCTTAGACATCGTAAACAACCCCATTACATAGGATGGTAGGGCCTAGGTTACACTTTTTATTAAAACCTCTTTGGCACCGGATGAGATATATTGTTCAGACCAAACAATTAATCTTCTTTCTTAGTTGTGAAGTTTTCTTTTATCTTGTTATGATTCAAAGATATCAATGTATTGTTACTGTGATCCACAATGCCGATTGTGCTAAGATAGGCACTAGTGAACCCTTTGAGTAATACTAATTCACCGAGTTGTATCCTTCTGGTTGGAGTTAATAGCGTAAAACTACCACTTTTGTAGCCAAATGTATCGATTGATACCACATGGCGCTCCAATCTCATATAGGTACCACATTTTCCCGAGGTTTTCGCATTTTGCCCAAATCACTCGCCGATTCGATTTAGACAGCAGATCTGACATGGCGGTCCCACCTGTCAGTCCAATAATAGCAAAAATATCGAGAAAAAAATAAAAAATCTGAGAAAAGAAATTGTTTGGTGAGGTGAACTGTGGGCCCCACTTGTCAGCCTAATAAAAATAAAATCTAAAGAAAAAAGGAAAAAAAATAAAAGTCAACTCAGCTGGGAAGGGAGCGTGCTGCCCGCCGGCAGCTCGATGGCTCGGAGCTCGGTGCTCGAGCTGGGCGCGCCGCCGCCCCAGTGGCCCCTCGGAGCAGGCGCCTCGGCCGGCAGCGGGCCGAGCTGGGCGCGCGCTGGGGGTTGGCGACTAGGGTTCCGACGGCCGGCGGGCACCGGCGTCTGCTGGCGCGGCGGGCGCGGGCGCGACACGTGCGGGCCGAGGAAGGACGGGTAGCGCCAGTCGCGGTCGAGCACGCCGCCGCTGGGGGGCGACGCGGACGCGTGGGAGGGGTCGTCGACAGCGACGGTGAGCCGCCGTGGCGCCAACACGTCCGCCGGAGGGAGCGGCGCCATGGTGGACAGGAGGGCTAGGAGGCCGAGCCTGTCCCTCCCGCCCCGGGTCCGCTCGGCGGGGAGGCCGCGGTGGGGGAGCCGGACATGGTGCGCGACTTGGTGAGTTACGGCCGCTGCGGGACGGGGCTGGCGTCGGCGCCGGACCCTCTCCGCCATTAGCGGAGCGAGCTTCCGCTCCCACTCCGGCCGGCGCCCTCGAGCCGTCGTGTATGTCGGCTCCAAGGCCGCAACCACCAACGACACGCACCTTGCCGTGGGCGGGCGCTCGCCGGCCGGCCAGGCGAGGCAGGTCCCGCGACGGCCAGGCACCTCGCCGTGGCCGATTCCGTCGCGGCCGGCCGTGGTCGATTCCGCTGCGGGGCGGAGCGTGGTCGTCTTCCCCGCTGCCGTGCGCCGACGAGGACCGCGACCAGACGGCGAACCGGGGGAAGGGCGACGGCCTGGCGGCGGGCGAGCACCGGCGGCGGCGCACCCTGCCCGAGCATGTCCGCCCCAAAGTCCACCCCCCAAATAATTTGTTTTCTCAGATTTTTTATATTTTGATTTTTTTATTAGGCTGACAAGTGGAGCCCACAGTCCACCCCAAATAATTTATTTTCTCAGTTTTTTATTTTTTGATAAATATTTTGATTTATTTTTAATAAATAATTTATATTTTTTAATAAATATACGAGTGACAAGTGGGCCCGGGCGGTCAGATTCGCTGTCTAAATTGAATCAGAGTGCAATTTGGGCAATCTGAGAAAATCTGGGTAAAATGTGGTACCCAAATGAGATTGCGGCATCGACTGGTACCAATCGGTAAATTTGGCTACAAAAGTGGTAGTTTTACGCTATTAACTCTTCTGGTTGACATGATCATGTGGTTCTGTTCTTAGTTTGCAGAAATGTGTGTTTGCACTTTATCGGCTACCTGAGTTACCTTTGTTCTTGCCCTATCCTGTTTTTGTGTTTAAAAAAATAGAAGTTAGAACACACGCCATTTTGAACAATTAGTGAAGTTTTAGTGCTTTTCCATGATTTATCCTACAAGAAAATTTATGTAAAAAATTATGACAAATATAAGTGAATAAATTAGTGATATTCTCATGATTGTTTTACAAGCAAAATTCCGTAAAAAAATATATGAAAATATTAAGATAAAACGAAACCTCCTTCCCCATTCTATACACCATCATGTGACGTTGATTGCTACGATTCATAGAAAAGGGTAGGATTCTGGGTAATAATGTGACACTAAGAATTATAAATTCACCGTGTTAGCATATTGTTCGAAGAAGCAAAGACAAAGGTACATTAATCGGATATTTACTTGTTAGATAGCTGGGTAATCGGTAACTCCTTATGCATCTTCAGTTTGGACAGTGCCATTGTTTTGTGTATTTGGCATGGCCCTTTTTACCGTGGCATGATTTTGATATACAAAACAATGCATTGTCAGTTCTTGTGTTGATCTTGTGTTGTTTCCCTCCTGAAGTACGACAATGTCGACTCCCTTGTGACTGGTGAAGCGAGCATTTCGGCGAGATTGTCTAGCTTGGAATTGGTGGCGGTGTTAAGATTCTCATTGGTGTCTGCCTTGACACATTGGCCAAATATGCTTGACTATGAGCAAAGTCATCAATTTTCTTTTGTATTTCTGCGGCCAAGCCCTCGATTTGTCCTCGGTAAAGTGGCTAGAGTCGCCGTCCCCGTCTCCTTGATTGTTCTTACCCATTTCACGAAGGTTCATCGACCTGTCAATTTAGGATTTTACCTGGTGATTTCCTTCAACCAGACTAGTAGTCAACAAACTACGCCTCCTTGAACTAGAATAGGTGCAAGATCAGCTACGGAGTTTTAGAGAACATACTCTAGAGTCTAGACATGTTTTAATGAAGGACGTTGCTACAATACGACCGTGCCCTACGTTAGTGCTCCGTACGGCGCCGACGGCACACAACGACCCGCGCGGAGAACCAAACCACGGCCCGGCCCGCGCGGAGAACCAAACCACGTCAGTTTAGCATCGCGTTCTGGTCATTTATCGTGCACTCAGTGCGACACTAGTAGTAGCACTTGCTACAATGCCTTGCACTGTTACTACAGTGCCGTTTTTGTTGGAATATGGTGCATGTGATTGCCAGTGCTCTTGCCCTTTTTTTACACGAGCAGTGTGTATACTTCTAAAACATGCAATTAAGTTGGTCCACTGAAAATATTTGCGCTGTGATGTCTCTTATTCTGGTTATGGTCACCAGGTTAAGGTTATTTGGTTACAAATCACCCGTTATTCCGGTGATGGTCACCAGATTATTTAGTGACAGTCACCCATTATTTCGGTGGTGGTTACCGGGTTATTTGGTGACAGTCACCAGGTTATTTAGTGGCCGTCACCATTTATTTTGGTGATGGTCACATGGTTATTTAGTGGCAGTCACCTGTTATTCTGGTCATGGTTACCAGGTTATTTGGTGACAGTCACCAGGTTATTTAGTGGCCGTCACCATTTATTTTGGTGATGGTCACATGGTTATTTAGTGGCAGTCACCTGTTATTCTGGTCATGGTTACCCGGTTATTTGGTGACAGTCACCAGGTTATTTAGTGGCCGTCACCATTTATTTGGGTGATGGTCACCCGGTTATTTAGTGGCAGTCACCCGTTATTCTGGTCATGGTTACCCGGTTATTTGGTGACGGTCACCAGGTTATTAATGACAATCACCAGTTTCTCCGCTGATGGTCACCGGGCTATTTGGTGACAATCACCATGTTATTTAGTGATAGTCACCGGTTATTCCGGTGATGGTCACCAGGTTATTTAGTGAGAGTCACCCGTTATTCCGGTGATGGTTACCGGGTTATTTGGTGACAGTCGCCAGGTTATTTAGTAACAGTCATCAGTTATTTATGTGATGGTCACCAGGTTATTTAGTGACAGACACCGTTATTTCACTGATGGTTACCGGGTTATTTGGTGACAGTTACCAGGTTATTTGGTGACAGTCCCCAGTTATTCCGATGAGGGTCACCGTGTTATTTGGTGACAATCACCCGTTATTCCGATGATGGTCACTGGGTTATTTAGTGATGGTCACCGGTGATTGTCACTGGGTTGTTCGATCACTGCTACTTAATTCTACATATATCAATCGATAGGTGAGTAGTACATTAGCATAATGTGTTATCTGATGTCACCTACCAATTTAACTGTAATTGAACAATCAATCCGGTAATTGTTGCCTAATAACCTGATCGCCATGAGGGACGTGCATCCCAATTTAACTGTAATTGAACAATCAATCCGGTAATTGTTGCCTAATAACCTGATCGCCATGAGGGACCAAGCACCTTATGCGCTAAGGAGAGGAGCTGCTGCTTGGGCTAATCCCGGTGGGTCACCACACGTCCTCCTGATCCGCCCCCGTCGACGGGCAACCGCACCGCCGCGCTACCGATTCTGCAACGCCATGTGCACCTCCGCGGCTCCGCCCCCGCAACCTGCATCTCCCGTGTATGCTCCGCCATGGGCGCCCGCACCGCATCCTTCTGGTTCACCACGCGCGCCGCCGCAACTTCCCGCGGCTCTTCCGACGAGCGCAACCTCCTCCGACGTCTCCTCAGTCCTCACCCCCTCCCCATCACACCTCGCCTCTCTCTCTCTTTTCCCATCTTCTCGGGTGCGGGCCTCGATCGAAACTGTTAGCACACCTGCGGGCCAATAGAAAACGACGCATCCATGCGTCACGACGAGCCACAGGATCTCACCGTCCCGAATCTTGTCACGCGCCGTATGGAAACGTTCCGTAGGGCACGTTCCCTTATTAGATTAACTGTTTAATGAAATATTCATGTGAACCTTTCAGTAAAACATGTTTAGAACTCTAGATACATGTGGATAAAAAAAAAGTAGAACAACACGGAGTAGTACACCTCAAGATAACAAGAACGCACACCCTCTTCCCCTTTTCGGCAATAACCGCTCCACGCTCCAGCCAAGAAAATTCCCCCGACTACCTCCGCCCGCCACGCCTCGCAGTCCCCGTACCCTGATCGGCGGCGAAGCTATGGCTCCGGCGTCTCCACGGCCACCCCCTGCTCCGTGCGGCGACCTGGTGACGAGAGGCCCAGGGCAGGTCTTCTCCCCGCCCGTGGCCATGCCGCGGGGCCGCTCGTGGAGTCGCTGCGCTCCCTCGACTCGCCGGGGCTCCCCTCCTGGACTCACATCCCCGCGCCGCCGCCCTCCCACGTCTTCGACTCGCCGCCGCGCACCCCCGCGTCGCGAAGGAGCTCCGACATCTTCAACGACGGCGACCCGGCCGTGGCCCTGCGGGGCGGTCGCTGTTTCGCTCCCCACAGCACCCGCCTCCCCGCGCCCCACGAGACGGGTCTTCGACTCCTCGCTGTCGGACTCCGACTCGTCCGACGAGCTCTTGGACCCGGACTCCCCCAGGTTCTTTGACTCCCCGCTCCGATTGTACTCTCGACGCCTGCAGTCGGAGTACTGGATCTGGCCGCCCATGAAGCGGGCGAGGTACAGCTCAGTCTCACGCTCCCCGACGTCTCTGGAGGCCGCGCTCACCTCCTGCACGAGTACGGCGCAGACCGGCGGCCGCCCATTCAGCCCACCCCGTCTTGCTGCGCGGCCTGCTGCTCGGCGCCAGGCACCCCTGTACCGGCTCCGGCTCCTGTGGGCGACGACCCGGAGGCACCATTCGTGCTCCATCGCAGCAGCCAGGGTCCTGCTCCTGGGCAGGTACCGCTCCTTCAGCCTGTGCCTTTTTGGTTCTTTCTTTCTTTGTTCAAGGAATCATGCTGATATACTTCTTGTGGTAGAGTTACTTCCGATGTGACCTAGAATTTGGTGAACATGATGCGCAGCTCACTTCATGTCTAATTTGATCCGTTTCTTGTTTTGATAAAAGCCTGGGATTGCTTAGGAACTCAAAAGGTGGATTAATTATACACCGGTTTGTGCATTTGCAATTTCTTCTTAAATTTCATGTGGTCTAGCAGTGCCCATGTGTCTGCAAACTAAAATTGCATCCACACTTTTATTTCGGACAAAAGACTTTATGTTGTAATTTGGAATGTATCTGCATAGTCTGTCAAGTTGATTTTCTCAACTTTGGTAGTACAGGTTGGAATTGAGAATCTGGGTATATCCTGATAGTTGCTTCCTGCTAGCTGCCGCATAAAGCTTAGGCTAGGCTTCTCAATGTGAGCATACATTTCATTTCTTGTAACCACCGGCTTGAAGTTGCGCAAACGATTATTGATCGACAATATTGGATTTATTTTCACTACCAGAACAATTTCATTGATTATTTGTCAGCTTTTCTGTAGTCAAATGAGCATTTGGGTTCCTAGCTGCTAATATATCAGTATTTCCGGCTTGTTTAAAATATCAATTAACTCAACATATGTTTCTTGCAAAAGCAAGTTGTTTTAGTAAATACAAACATGAACTTGAATCAGAACTTGGTCATGCCATTCGAGTACTAAAGCGGGCCTTCTGATCTGATTAAGCCATGGCATGCAGATGTTAGTTTCAGGTTCTGGTATGGAGATGTTAATCTTGTGGTAGAGTTACTTCTGATGGTATCTACAAACTGATGAACATGTTACACAGCTCCTACACGTCTAATTACATCGGTTTCTTGTTTGACCAGACCGGCGGCCACGGAGCCCCCTCCTTCAGCCCATCACGCCTTGTGGTTCTGCCTGCGCATCCTGGTGCTCGGCGTGGGGCCCCTCTGTACCTGCTCCGGCTTCTGGAGGTGACGAGCAGGAGGCACCATTCGTGCTGCATCGCAGCCAGGGTCCAGCTCCTGGTCAGGTACGTCGTTCAGCCTGTGCTTCTTTCTTTCTGTGTTCAACGAATCATGCTGGTGTACTTTAAGATAAATCTTGTGGTAGAGTTACTTCTGCTGTGATCTAGAATTTGATAAACATGTTGCGCAGCTCACTTCATGTCTAATTAGATCGGTATCTTGTTTTGATAAAAAGCCTGTGATTTCTTATAGGAACTTAAAGATGGAATTTACAGTTAATTATACACCCATTTGTGCATTTGCCATTTCTTCTTAAATTCCCTGTGGTCTATTGAGTTACTGTCAATTATACACCAGACATAAATTGCCAGGTTAAAATTCACATAATTTCAGAGTGTAAAAATAGGTCAATTGAGTTACACTAGCATGAGTTGCTGATTAATAATACTGGAGACTCTTTTCAACAATGCTGGTGCAAACTAAGATTGCATCCACACTTTTTTCGGACAAAAGGCTTTATGTGGTAATTTGGAATGTATCTGCAATTCTGCATAGTATGTACAGTTGCTTTCTCAACCTTTGTAGTTCAGGCTAGAATTGAGAATCTGGGTATATCATGATATTACTTCCTGCTGGCTGACGCATTAAGCTTAGGCTAGGCATTTCAAGTTGTTACTTTCTTTCCTTGTTCACCGAATCTTGCTGGTATATGTGAAGATAAATCTTGTGCTAGAGTTACTTCCACTGTTATCTACAAATTGATGAACTTGTTGCGCAGCTCCTACGTGTCTAATTAGATCGATTTCTTGTTTTGAAAAGAGCCGTGGATTGCTAGGAACGTCAGGGGTGGAATTCACTTGTTAATTATACAACAGTTTGTGCATTTGCCATTTCTTCTTAAATTTCCTCTGGTCTAGCAATGCTGCTGTTGATATTTGAGGTCAATCCTAGGATCAGCCCATTTGTCCGACGAAGTTATTTTGTGCAGCTGGTGCTGATTACTTTCTTTGTTTGTTCAACGAATCTTGCTGGTGTGTCAAGTTATATCTTAGATTCCGACCTGATATTGTAATCATTTATAGGTTAATTCCTCTTAATGTTACAGCAGCTCCCATGTATTTCTCCATGCCCTGTGTGAAGAACATCAGTCTTGAGCTCTGTATGCGCTGAATGTGGTGTGAAACTTATTCTAAATGTGTCGTAACCCTGTGAAAGCATGAACAACTCTAAACTTTTTGCAACTTGCCATTATGGGCATGTTATTAACCATTACATGATGTTCGATCATTTATCCAGTACTGTAATTCATCGATGCTGTCCTCTTAATGTGTTGACCGCTTATTTATATATTGAGGAAAATCAATAGTGCTCCGTAAGCTACTGGTTTTGTTCTGTTGAGCTTTGTCACTGAATGTAGCTTAACACTGTGTACTTAGTTTCATGGTTGATTTGTTTAGCGCTGCTTAAATAAAGTAGCAACTTGTAACCTAGCCGTGTACACTTTCTTAACCTGTTCAGCGTAGATAAGTTCAGAAGTGGATTTGTGCTTCAAACTATGGGAATTTACTTTAACTTACTGTCTTGGTTTACTTTGTTGCAGAGTAATGAGGACTTCATTTTCTCTCGCACTTTTGACCTGCACGAAGAATACGAAAATCTTGCAATCACCTGTCGCAGATTCAAAAGGCTGTGCCAGACCCCCTCCACCGACCAAACACAAACTACCTTGGCCTGGAACATCATATCTGACCGCCTGGAGATTTGTCAAGCAGTCCGTAAAGAAATAGAAGCTGCGGGTGGTTCGGTGGGTGAGATTCCATATGATTTGCTCTATGAAGAGGACAGTTAGAGCAGTTCTGAGCATAAATTGTGGACGCCCCAAGTTGGGATCTGTAAGGGGTGTGTGTGGGTCGGATTGCATGACTGAGAATCTGAGATAATCTGACTTTTACATTACAGTTTCTAGGATAAGAGTTCCCTTTGTATGATTGTTTTTTGGTATATAGAATAGCACTTGGATACAAGGTATAATTTTCTGTGTCTGCCTGATTATCCACATGACTTTGGTCAGGACTTGCCAAACTTTAACATCGATACTGAATAGTATTCACTTATTTGCAAATATCCACAAATAATAGGCACGAAAATTATCTAGAGATCTATGAGGAAGATGTCAAATCCTTGCCGGCCTGGCTGATGAGCTGGTCGATGGTACCATCTTCCCCTCGAACCTGACCCAGGCTGACGATTATAGTTAGGAAGTTTTCAGGGGACACGATATGATAACCGGAGAAATCGAGAGAGGAGTCTCCGGCTGCCCAATGAAAAAAAAACGGTTTTGCTAGAAAGTGCTCAGTCGACTGATCCGCCGTTCATCCAATGCGCCGCGATTCGTTTGAACCATAGACTCCATCTTCTTCATCGCGACGACGGCCGGACGCGGCGCAAACTTGAGCCACAGCCGCGGCTGGCCGCGGCGGAGGCGAGAATCAACTTAACTTGGAGACGTGGGTGCGGGGGTGCGGGTTCGCCGGTGCCGGAGAAGAAGGGGCGGGGGTTAGAGGGATGGCCGGGGCGGTGGCGGACCGGCGGAGGAGGAGCTTGGTGCAACGCGGGCGGGGTGGAAGGCGGTTAGGCCGACATCGGCTGCGTTAATAGAGCTCGCCGGAGTTGAGGAAGAAGAAAGGACGATTAGTTCTCAGTCGATTGCGGCCTAAAGAGAGCAAAAAACAAATACACGAGAGGAACCTGTCACGCGTCCCTGGCTGCATCTTCCTATCGTTGCTCCTTAGGCCTTGGTACTAAGATTTTTGGGAGGATTAGTGGGAATATAATCTCACAAATTTTACCCAATCCCATTTAAATGCTATTTATCCAATTGTCCCACAAGTTTCATCCAATCCCATTAAATTCCTATTTATCCTCAGTACATTCGGTAGGATAGTGTATTGAGCGTTGAGAAAAAAAACACTAAAGTTTGGAATTGGCAAAAAGTGGGATAAAACCGATCAAATATTTTAGAACCAAATTATCTTTTGGAAATATGTGGGGATTTGGGGTTTGACTCAAATAATTTCCACCAATATCAAAAAACACTAGTACCAAACAAGGACTAAAGACTAATCGAAGACGCTAGATGTATTTTTTGTCCTAAATGACCATTTTACAAACTTTTAGCTAGTCATGCTCCCTCAAAAACCTTTCAGTCGGATTTTGCTCCTCCCACAAATGCCATACACGAAAGTGTCTTGACAATCTCACAGTTATACAAATCTCAGAATACGTCATTAATTCTTTTTTGGCTTATCTGAGATTGTAAAATACCGCATCAAATGACTTATTCTAAATGACTTAGCCATTTTTGTATTTCACTCTTTCTGATAAGCAAACATAAAATGCGTATTTGAGATTTTCAGAGATTCTGAAATTATCATAATGATTTTTAGTGTGGTGTCTTTGAGAAGGGGTAAATCTAGTTGAAAGCTTGTAGGAGACATTTGTGGCTGATAGTTTAGCAAATGGCCATTTTGGAAAAAAGCAAACTCCAGTAAATAGAAACAGGTTATCAGGATGCCCGACATGCACAAGGAAAAAATGCATCTACACCCTTCAACGACCACACCGTAGGGAACACGAGACATAGAAGGAATCAAGTAAACAGAGGCCTAACCGATAACTAGTGGCGGATGTAGGGGAAAATGGTTGGGGGTGCCAAACTCAATATTAATTGTATAAATATCATGTATGAGTTTTTAAAGCATAATATAATTCATAGAAAATTAGACTAAGTGGAGTATTAGATTAGCAAATCTCCACATTTTAGGGGGTGCCATGGGTACCATGCCCCTATTGATAACCCAGTCCTTCAGTTACGAAAATAAAGCATGAAATAATATAGGGGTCCGTACAGACAAAGGTTTGTCCGGACAAACGGCTAAACACGTGTATCCACTAAAGAAGCCACGTGAGGAAAAATAGTGGACCTCAGCGCCTCAATCGTTGTAGGGAGGGCTTGTTTGTTCAACTTGTGCATAGTGTGTTAGGGGATGTCTATCTTTCGCACGAGCGAGCGGTCGCACGGATATTCTCCGAATATTCCGTCGCCGGACCGTCGCTGGAGACTTCGCCGGAGAGGAAGACGGAGGCTTCGCTGATTCGATTTCCCCCACCACGCACCCGCACAGTTAAGATACGTCCTTGTCGTCGCCGCCTCCGCCGGAGAAGAAGATGGCGGCCGGGACTGCTTCGATTTTCCCCCGACCCCGCACTCCCCACGATAAGGTTTGTCCTCGCCTTCACCGCCTCCGCGGCGGCCAGACGCGGCTCCGGCTCGGCCTGGCCGTCGCCGTCTCGCCGGAGAAGAAGATGGCGGCCGGGGCTGCTTCGATTTCCCCCGACCCCGCACCCCCGCGATAAGGTTCGTCCTCGCCTCCGCCGCGGCCAGCCGCAGCTCCGGCTCGACCGCCGTGCGCGAGGAAGAAGGAGAAGTTGGGCCAGGAAGAAGTCAACGCGCCCGTGAGATCCGTGCGAGCGCTCGCACACGCGTGTATAAGCAATTCTGAGTGTGTTATGTGTGAAAAGTTGAACTTCAGTTATATGAGGTCCCTTCGTAGGGCTGGTGTTCCATTTTCTATTTGTAAATGATTGGGCGGAAGTTGTCCGTCACACTAGATCATACTATGTTGTCCGTCCCACTAGATCATACTATGTTTAACCAAAAGTTGCCTCGGTAAGGGAAAGGAAAAGAGTAAAATGCACAGTCATCGTTGAATTTGTCTATACAATTTGTTTTAATCATTACACTGTGGGAACTTTTATTTAGGGTACTTGAACACGCTTTAGGGGCTCATCTGCGAGCATCGGCTACGACATAGGTATGTATTTGATGAAGTGCGGGGTTTTTATCAATGAGCATCGGCTACGACATAGGTATGTATTTGATGAAGTTGTGGGTTTTTGATCAATCTGAGCTAACGAGTTAAACGAGAACCCACCAGTACACAAAATTCCAACAACCAAGGTACATGCCCTTCCACCACCGTGCAACTCATGTACGCCCGCCCGTTGCCTATACCGCCTCTAGCGGACTCCTATTAAACCCCCTAGCCATGTCGCCATTGTTGTTGAGGTGACGTCGGAAACACACCAGCACGAACTGAGACGACACGAACACCTCGAAGTTTATGTTGCTCTCCACCGTCAGCAGTGCGCATGTTCCCCGTCAGGCCTCGTTTGGCAGCCGTGGTTAGACCGGTTTTCCGGTATAATTTCCCGGCCCATCGTGAGACACCAGAAAACACGCCACACTCGTTTGGCAGGCCGGGTTTGGTCGGGCTGAGCCCGGAAAAACCGGTGGAAACCCGTCGGGTTGGAGTGGAATCGAGACGCGAGGCCCCCCTCGCGTTTTGGCGTGTCTCTGGCGGCGCCGTCGCTCGTCCCTCGCCCTCCGTGCTCGTCGCTCGTCCGTCGCCCTCCGTCGCCGTCGCTCCTCCACTGCCCCGACGCCAGAGCCCCAACGCCGAAGCCTCCCTCCCCCGACGCCGAAGCTTCCCTCCATCCCTCTGCTCCTGGCGCCTCCTGAACTCGCGCCGGCGACGAGTTCTTGGATCCCGCCGCCGCCTCTCCTCCTGACGCCGCCGCAGTTCTCCTTCTCCGTCGCACTTGTTCTGGACTTCTATCAGGTACATCTCCTCTCCTCTCCCGTGTACTGATAGCTGAATGACCTAGCAAGGTTCTAGGGTTCTTGTTGATTCCGGTGAGATCCAGTTCTTGTATATGAGAGGAATCTGGGGTGCTCTTCTTGTTCTTGGTCCAGAGGGAAGCCAAGTGGTCTGATTGGGGGAGCTGCAAATCTTCGATCGCAGCACTAGCTCATGTCCACTGTCTAAGCATGCACCTCAGTAGTTTTTCACCCATTGCGTTCTGGATGTAGGTATTTGCTGTTTAGGCTACTTAGTTGTATGCAATGCATACTAGCTATGGACCTCCTCTAGGATGTAAATTCTGATTTGTGGCAATAAAGGGCAAGCTTGTCCTATCAATTCTGAAAAAACGCAGCTACATAGATGTGTTTAACTATGAGCTTCAGCAACTTACTTCCATGCATGCTTCCTTTTTGCTCTTGAAACTGCTCAAAATAAATCCAGAATTGTTAGTTATCAAATGGCTTTTGTTTTAAGTTGCTAGATAAACTTGTCCTTGCACTGCTAGTTTTGGTTCAGAATCAAGATCCTAAAAGAAGGTAGCAAAACTGTTCTTTAGAATATCATGTTAGAATTTATTTCTGTCAAAACAGCCTTATGAATGCACCTTTTTCTTGACAACTGCATGGGTCGATATGAATGCACCTTATGGCAAACATAGTGCCAGTGATCTGGTTGGTGTGAAGAAACTGATCTGTTTTGTGTGAAGAAACGATCAAACATAGTGCTACTACTTTGACTTGTCCTGCAATTGTTCTTAAATTGGCTGCAAATTGTCCTCTGAATTTTAGTCTGTTTGTGTACTATTGTTCTGTTCGGATGTCGAGAATAAATACTTGTTGTTGTTTAGGTTTTAGTGATGGCTGTATGATTTAGTCATCTATTGTTGAAGCTCTATGGTTCATACCGAGCCATACAATCACTTTTGTATAGTGGTGCATTATCTTACTCAGACAAATGTCAATTTGATTGCTATATCTCCACATCTGGAACGTTGGTAGCTACTGATGCTACTTACTGTCTGGTACTAGCAGTATGTATATATGGTGCACTTGAGAGCAATTACGAGCTGTGAAGATTGTATAAGAAACCTGACAACAATCTTATGAAGTACATGATTCAGATAAGAGAATCAAAGTACTAGAGCTGAAAGAATAGATAACTTTCTATTCCATGTGATTGACTAGCAGATGCCCCGAAGGTTGTCAAAATTTTCTTTTAGCAAAGAACAAATGTGTAACTTTACCTCCTTTCTAAATATGCAAGACTGAATAGAACCTGCTGCACCATGAGAATGCACTGAACCTGAACCTATTGCACCATGATTGTAACTAGCATATCACTTGCTCTGTTTCTCTCAGTGTTTTAACATGCTGTCTAAAATGTCTACATTGTGCCAGGTTCCTCTCATGCAAGCTTTCTTATCTTGTTTCTGCAACCTTGTTTCGGTGATCTTGTCCCTGCAACCTTGTTTCGGTGATCTTGTTCCTGCAACGACGATCTTATTCCTGTGATTTGTTCCTGCGACGATGCGTGAGATGATTTGATCCTACGACGATGTGTGAGATGATTTGATCAAATAATTTTATCGATATTGTTCTTATGATAAACCTGGGATTTATATATGACTGTTTAAACCTGCGTGAGAACAGATAAGTTTTTGTGTGTTTAAACCTGCCTCTATTGTTTTTGATGTTGTGTTGAACTGTGTGCTCACGTGATGTTTAAAAAGATCAGTTTTTTGTGTGTTTAAATCCTGTGAAAACAGATCAGTTTGTCTGTGCTCTGGTCTTATGGAAAAAGATCACATTTTTAATTGTTGATGATGAAACACTTGTGTGATAAAACACTTGTACCAAACAACGTGGTGGGGGATTTGGTTGAGAAGGGGATTGGGAGGGGTTGGAGTGTTTTGGGTGTGAGGAGTGTTTTCACCCAAAACACTAGGTAATATACATTAGAAAACACTCCAAAACTCTTCTGCCAAACAAGGCCTCAGCCGTCCCCGCATGTATCCTCTCAGACTCGCAATTCATTGACATTCGGCCGAGCAAAAAGTGACCGTTGTGGTGATTCCGTTCCACCCAGGCAACCCACTCTAAGATCAGTGCGTCATCAACGAATAATTCCTCTTCTTCTCCTTCCTAGTGGTTGCAACCGCGTAGCCACAGCCTCGACCTTCCTGGTACCAACGGTATGATCTCCTACCTTGCCATGTACTCCCTCCGTTCCAAATTAGTTGTCTTTCATTTATACAAAAGTGGATGTATCTAGACATGTTACAAGTATAGATACATCCACTTTTATACAAATGAAACACAACTAATTTAGAACGGAGGGAGTAGAAGGGGAACACAAATGGCATTCCGAGTGTACGGTCGCTGGGATCTCATCATTTAGCTGACGGCGAGCACACGGTGCTTGACGTCATCACCATCATGCAGCATCAGTACCATCACGTCATGTTCAACGTATCAGGCTTCTATCCGCCACCTAATTTCCTGGACGATCCACATTCTTTTAAGTTTTCTAAATTGATAGAGAACAATATATGTATCCATACAAAATGAGTAATTAAACATTGTGGGACTCATATAAACTCAAAACAAACAATTTTAGGCAGCCAAAAATAGTGCAAATCTTTTGTGAGACACAGGGTTTCGTTTGATCCTAAGAAAACATAAATTGGCATATACTTGTAGGAAAGGGCGCACGTTGATGCGCCCGCTCCATAACAATCGAGAGATAAATGTAGGTTTGATTATAAAAGATAATATAAGAAGCATATTCATGGGCAATGTTTGTCAATACAAAACATTTAGCCAGCATGAGCAACTAAGCACACGTCACAATCATGTGTTTTACACGTTGCACATTCATAACCTATGATCTAGTGCAATCAATGTGGCAAGAGTATATTCATTATAAATTAGAACCGTCGGTTTAAACATGACATGTGCTAGAAGAAAATGTGTGCCTTCTTGTGCCGTTCAATGCTGAAGGGGGATTTTCTTCTTACCTTGATCATATCTGTTGATAATTGGAATGCAATCAAAATCCTCGGAATGCACATAGTTTATTCTGACAAATTCTTAACTCATATTTAATATTCTAGGTGCATTTTCCATAAAATCAGCAACTAAAATATAGACCATTTTGAAATCAGGTCTTTCAAAATATCACCAGAAAGTAACATCTCACCACTACACCTTCACCAGCTCCAAATATTGAAATATATTCATGTGAATATCGTGACAATTCATTTTCTGCAGGTTAGACGAAACAGTTTCTTTTTACACATCACAAGATCAACTGAAATCTTTTTTTGACGCTGATCAACTGAAATCTTCGTCATACATAGGTAATCAACTTATCATACACTAAAGAAATATTATAGGTCCGAAATAGTGGAGAACACACGCTCTTAGGAAAAGAATAGACAACTTTCAGAAGCTACTAACCAATAATACATACCATAATCTCGAGTCTTGATATTATTCTCCTACACCTCTGATGTCACAAAATAAAGCAAATATTCATTACTAAATTTATTGTTCATGCTACACATCAGGCATGACTTGCAAGTGGTTATGCTACTTCAGATGGGCGTCGTCTAGACACATAGTGCACAATTCAGATCTGTTGATTCCTCCAGATTGTTGCATAAAACACACACATTCTTCTTCTCAATACTTCCATAAAACTGCAAAATAAATGTGTGAAAATTTTATGTGCCTACAACAGTAGGATGATGTGTGAGAGAGAACAAAATAAAATTGGTGAATGTTTGCATATGATAGCACCTTATCTAACCATACAAAAGAGTACCTGATCTATAAAAATGACAGTTACACATATAATACATCGACTATAATACATTCTACAATATGACGTCGAGAAAATTGTCCACAACATTCTCTTCTCCCCTCCGTGAAACCAGTAAAACTGATGGACTCAGTGAGACATATATAGCCCCCTTTCCAAATGCTTCCTTTCCCATGAAATTAGATAAGCTATTTGATGTTACCCGGAAATTGGGTCCTGAACACAGTACTATGTTCAGTTACAAGCATACAAAGCGAATGAAAGGTCCCGACAACACAATAAGTGTTCGGTAGGTTACAGTCGAAAACTCGAAATAGCATTCTTGGTCTAAATTCTTCAATAATAGATATATATTGTTTCCTATGCTACATTTGCAACTTGTCTTAACAAAACAACAACTTTAGTCTGGATACGTAAATCTGTTTAGGACATCCACCATCTTCTCGCCCATGTGGTCGATAAAGAGGTTGTTGAAGTCTCATCATTTAGCCGACGACGTGCACACGGTGCTCGACGTCATCACCAACATGCAACAACAATACCATCACGTCATGCTCCACATGTAAATGGCTTCTCTCTGCAACCTAATTTCCTGGACAACGCGTATGCTTTCAAGTTTTGTAAATTGACAGAGAAAAAATATTTATCCATAAAACAAAATGAGTAATTAAACATTGTGTGACTCATATGAACCGAAAACAAACAATTTTACATAGTGCAAATCTTTTGTGGGACACAAGATTTTATTTTGTTTTGAAGTAAACCTAAATTGGCATACACCCTCTGTTTCTAGATGTAGAGTGTATAGTTTTCTGCACGGGAATAAAGGTACACTAATGGATAGAAAACTACACCCACTTTAAGTGCCTAATAGCGTGGAAAAAAAGAGAAGTACAAATGAACTTAATTAAGTCACTAATGAGTGGTGAAACGCAGTAGACCCTACATTCTGAACTTTTTCTCAAGAATAAATACAAATTGAGGAGTATGACGTTCAGGTACGTGGCCCGCCCGATGGCGTTTGGAGTCAGGCCTGCACGAGAACTCCGAGTCGGCTTCCTCCAAATTTCCGGCCCACAGACAGAAGAAGGAAAAAGCACGAACTCTCTTCCTCCCGGTCCGCTCGCGCGAGCAGCTCCGGAGGACCCCTAACCCTAGCAAAAAAAAGGCAGCGGCTAATCCCTCTCCCTAGCCGCTGCCGGCGGTGGCGGCCGCACCTGGCCGTCAAAGGCGGCGGGTGAGGGCGGCGCACCCCCGGCGGGCCCCTTTCGCGTGGAGGCGGGATGCTAGCGGGTTTGCGAAGGGGTCGTGCGGGCGGCGGGCCCCTTGTCCAAGTTTGAGGCTCAACGGCGCAATGTACGCCTTCGCCGGTGAAGTCCAAGATCGCGTCTTTCTTGGATTGGATCGAGTCCCGCGATCCACTTGCCACCTTCTTCTTGGCTTTAAGGGTGGTTGGTGCGCCGACAAGGGAAGACCAGAGGAAGTTGTTATTCTTTGGAGATGACCGGAGTCGGGCGAGACGCTGCGTAGTTCCTGGAGAAATAGGCTTTCGACCCGCTATATTAATATAGCAACCACCCGATACAATTTTGAGTCCGCTACTGGCAAACAGCACAATCAAGCTCAAAAGGTAAGAAAGAGAAAAAAGAAGAGAAAACAACGCCAACATTGGCGGATCAACGAAAACAAAAATGACACGCAACCGCTGCGTCCTCTCCAGCGTATTCCCACCACGATCCTAGGGAACTGAATCGCCGCGTACCAAGCAGCACCTCCAAGAAGGAAAGCGACGACGACGACGCGACGTAGTTCCTTGTTCTAGGATAGGCTCTTTTGCTTGTATTTGCTTTGTTGTTGGTGGCTGTCTTTGGACTAGCCCGGGTGCGGAGTTGCTACACTCGTTGTTAGCATCGAGTTGTGGTTATCTTGTAATCGGATTTCTGCCTTCTATAAAATTACGATACGCATAGGCGTACTCTCTAGAAAAACATTTTTAACTTTTTCTCAAAAAAAAAAAAAAAAAAAAATACAGATGGAGGAGTATGAGACGTGGCCCGCCCGATGGCGTTTGGAGTCCGGCCTGCACGAGAACTCCGAGACGGCTTCCTCCAAATTTCCGGCCCAGAGACAGAAGAAGAAAAAAACAACACTCGATTCGGACTTCGAGTCCGGCTCCAGCTCAACCTCCAAGCTACGCAGAAAAAAAAGGCTCTGGCTTTATATTCTCGACACCCCACCCTCTCCTGCTTCCCCAATTCGAGAGGGAGCTAGGATCCAAACAAAATCGAGAGCTAGGGCACCTCGATTCGTCCCCAAATCGAGAGCTAGGCGAGGCGCAGGAGATCAGATCAGCCGATGGCACGCGAGGAGGCTTCGTTCGATCGGCGCATCATGGCGGCCGATGAGACGGCAGCCGAGGAAGTGGTGGCCAAAGGCGATGAGGCTCCGGCGAAGCCGTGCACCGCCACGAAAAGGAAGACAGAGGAGGCGGCGTCGGCCGGCGACGAGCGCCCGCCGGAGCCGAGCACCACCAAAAAGATGAAGGTGGAGGCGGCAGCGGTCGCGCAGTCAATGAAGGCGCCGGCGGCCGAAGCCGAGGAGGCTCCGGCGAAAAAGATGACGCGGCTGCCGCAGCGGGAGGTTGCTTGGATCCTCGCGCAAGAGGCTGAGGATGCCCATCCCGTCCGGCCTGAAGACAGGGTCTTCGTGGAGATTGATGCTGAATTCTTCAAACTCCAGGCCTGGGTCCGCAGCCAGTACCACAAGCATGGATACGTCGAGGTGGACGACGACTTCCTCGCCGGAAGGGCCAAGGTCCGAGCATGGTGCGACCAAGCACGAGACGAGGCATTCAAACGCATCGACTTCTCCCACGGCGACCAAGATCTCAAGCGATTTTTTATGAACTTGTGGTCTTGATGACTGATGAAGCTATCTTATTTGTCTCTGCAAACCTATCGATGTATTACTGAGCCCTGATGATACATGTAACCTCTGTTATGTACCGCCTGTGTTTTACTGTCTTGGTAAATCTATCAGCGATGATCCATCCACAGTTGTAGTTTTAGGTTTAGCTGTGATGTTTCGTCTCTCTTGTTATGAACAATGAAGAACGCCTTGTATACTGATTTACTTAATTTATATATGCTCCTTGTTTTGAATGATGATGTGGGTTCTGCTCTTACATTGCAGAAATGTGTGTTTTATTGTCCCTATGAGTTACCTTCCATGTTATGTGCTAGCTTCTGAGGAATCAAATTCAGCATTGTCGAACAAACAGCAAGCCATATTGGGTCGCCGGTAACTAACAAAGCAAAATGTTATGAACATGTGGCCCTGAACCCATGTTATTTGTCTGTGATGATCAATCTACAAACACAGTTATAAATTCAGCTGTTATGTTTTCTTCTGTCTTATTATGATTCAAAGATATAAATGTTGATCCACAATACCATCGATCTGTTCTAAGCTAGGACTGGTGAACCCTTTGTGTAATAATAATTCACCGAGTTATATCCTTCCGGTTGAGTGTTGACATGATCATGTGGTTCTGTTCTTACTTTGCAGAAATGTGCGTTTGCACTTTATCGGCTCCCTGAGTTACCTTCGATCCTGCCCTATCAGGCTGTTGTGTTTACAAAAACTAGAAGTTAGAACATACACGATTTTGTCTCCTCGTCAGTTAGCTCATGAATAATTGTTATCATGTTTGGGTGGGATGAAGAACTTGCAGTTCTTGTTCTGTAGGTGTACCCTTGGTCAACTTTTCTGGTTGATGGCTTAGGACACTAACCAGGTCTTCGAAGTAACATTAAGACCATAGTTATTTTGGGGTGTAGCCGCATAGTTGTCAACTCTGACAATCAGGCGGTCACTGACGCGATGAGCCAGGGAGGCTGATCGATGAGTCTAGCCGCGGCAATCTATAATTCATGTCGTCAATTAGAAACTGAATTCGTGAAGGCTTGACAACTATGCGATGATCCATCCACAGTCGTAGTTTTAAGTTTAGCTGTGATGTTTCGTCTGTCTTGTTATGAACCAATGAAGAACGCCTTGTATACTGATTTACTTAAGTATATATGCTTCTGTTTTAAATGAATTCGTGAAGGCAACCTTTATGCATTGTCCAAGAGAGTTACACGAGGTGGCTGATGACTAGCTAAACATGCTATGTTTACATTCTGATAATTGGCTAGATGATCCACCCCCTTTCTGTGGCCAAAACTTGTATGGGACAATGGGACATAACTATTATTTAGTTGTGTTTCACTGTTAAAAAGATACCACAGTCGCATTTCCAAAAAGATTAAACAATATAGTTATCTATTACGAATGTCCTTTATCTAAAAAAAAATCTATTACGAATGTATACCATGGAAAATCTAGCAATATCAACTTGGAACTGTCCATTCAATGATTCTTTCATAATGTTGGTGAGACGAAAAAATGAGTGTCCATTCTTTCATAATAGTTAGCACTTTAAAAATGATGCCGTCGCAAATGCGAGAGTCACTATGACAGTTGTAATAAACAATGTAATAATCAAGGCCTCATACATCTATGATGTAAAGACCCAGGGTAATAAAGCTTCTATTTCCTGAAAAAAACATTAAGCTGCACAGAGATTTGTAAAACACTTTGTGGAGAAGATTTTGCAGGTCAGTGTACCGATTCCATAATGCATAATTACACCCAGTGCTATTTTACATGAATATAAGCTAATCCACTATCTACTCGACTGCACAAACAAAACTTCCTGCATTAGTTTTAATCAAACTACACTCCTGGATACACGGCAACAGGTAAAATAAAAAAAGATTTTAACAGGTGACTAATTCAAAGCTTCGAATGCAGATTTTCTGCAGCCCATTGTAGGCGCAGACCATAAATGCCTGCAGTCCTTGAGATCTATGCATGTCTGACGAATGCAATCTCATGTTGTCATTTGCAGTCTGGAGAAGCACAGAAACTGCCTCAGCACCTTAATCATCCTGTAACTGCAAAAGGACCAAGATAGCACTGTCACTTGACAAATACATGCAGTAAAGTTTGCCAGATAGAATGGTGTGGAAGCGTAATGCACACCATTGTTCTTGTTGCTTTGTCAGCTCTAGGGTCCTTGGTAATGTAAAGCCTCTTCGCTGAAGCGATGAACAATCTGCATAAACATATGCAAGAAAGATCCATCAGCGACCACTTCAACATGTTCCATACACAAATCACATATATTCCGCTCTCAACGTACTCCCACGGGACGTCGCCTACGAGCATGCGGTCGCCCTCGTTGTCCTCGTACAGAAGGATGTAGTTCTTTATCACGCCCTTTCCTTTCTGATAGTCCAGCCGCTCTTCATCCTCTCTGGTTGCAATCCTCCCATGGCCATCTGAAATCAACCAGCCACCTGATGTCAGTGACATGAGAAGGAAGGAGTTTCATCATGCATGGGGGGTACAGTCCAGTGGAAACCAAAGACACCTGAAAAAGCCGTGGAACATGTTCTGTAGAGCTCCGGACAGTGAGTTGTAGCCACGGTGAGCATTGATGTCGATCTTCCTCCCAACGGCGTAACCTTCCAGGTTCACCTTCACAAACATAGCTGGCCTGTCTTGTCCTGAAACTCCAGTGCTTTCAGGATCTTCTTCAGAGCAGGGTTCCACTTTGCTCAGATCTTCAGAATATGCAGGCTTTGTGGATATGGTGGACAGGTTCTTGCGGAATGTGCACACTGGTGGCCATCCCACCAGCTGAGGGCGATCTTCTCTGAATATTGTTAGTGGAATTTGGTCAGATGGTGACAGAAGATGAGCAAACAAGATTCACCACCTCTTTGTGTGGAATTCATGATAAGAAGGAAGAAATGCACTTGAGAGATGCTAGTATGTTACCACAATACAAGTTCAGTTATTCTCTGCTAAATCTAATTGTTTTGTTTCTTGTAATATTGGTTTCCTTCATATTTATTTCCTCTTTTACTTTCGCGTATTCCTCTCTTTACATGCGAACTATGTCTCTCTATATAGAATGCAATCTTTATTTATTCTCTCCAATATGTTTTGTTGACATGTCTTTCTTATGCTATGCCAGAATATGTTCTGATGAGGTGAAAATAGGCACAAACATAAACTTGCTCATACATGAACACTCATTTAATCAAAGCATTTTCTAAATCCATAAAGATATACGAGGTTGTATTGCTAAAAATAAGAACTATTTTTCCTTTAAGCCTACATAACATCATGAGAAACAGCCATTACTTTGTACTAACTGATAACCAAACCTTTGTATGTTGCACTCATTAGGCCTCTGTTGATCCTGCTCCAGGGACGCTTTGTCTTGCTTAGCAGACAGGCTCCATCGGTGCACTCCAACACCAAACCATGAACTAGTAGTGCCGCCACCACCACACGGGCCATTGTCCGAAGAGATACCAAGCCTAAGCTCAAGGTTGTTGGGGACACCTTCCTGCAGTTTGCTAGCATCTATTTTCTCCTGTTTCAGGCTTGATGCAACTGAAGAGTTCTTCATGGCTTCTCCCCAAGTTGTAGCTATAGTACTTAACTACCAGCTGTGTGTGCAATTTGTGAGAGTGTGTGAGAGAGGACTTTTATGGTGTTGAGGTAACTGTGATATGGAATAACTAAAGGCGAGTGAGGGGGCAGCTGATGAGAAAGGCAGGTGGCTTTGTGGGGAGCCTTGGTGAGTACTAAAGTGGAGTAGTGGGGTCTAACAAAAGTATCAAGTGATAATGATGGCCATATAGGAGTAATTCATGCGGTTAAAAATTTCTAGTATAGATTTTGATTCCATTCGTATGGCTCATGTTTACCTAGTGTATTTTTTTAAAAGGTTGGCAAGAGCAATGTCTGTTCATTTAAGAGAAAAAG
The DNA here is from genome assembly GCA_947311845.1 of Poa pratensis. Lineage (NCBI taxonomy): Eukaryota > Viridiplantae > Streptophyta > Magnoliopsida > Poales > Poaceae > Poa > Poa pratensis. The sequence goes on along the minus strand of CAMZMU010000089.1, from coordinate 33,198,479 downwards.
TGGAGTAAATAAGTTAAAGTTCATGTATTCATTTAAGTTGCGCTATCTTGGACATTTGGTGATAAGGAAATAAAGATTTTATTTACTCCATCAAGATTTAAGGTCAAGGCAATGCGTAAGCGGAAGTGAGCAGATACACCCGTTCCCAGAAGTGCATGAAACTGAATGGAAACGCAAGTGGTCGAGTGGATGTACATCTCCTTATTGGCTTTGTCTGACCTTGTGTCTTGTGGGGGATGCAGTGGATACTGGAGAGCCATCTGAAACATCAGTCCACTTCAATTTTTCTCCTGAAAGTGAGCTTGCTCCCTGCACTTTCCTTTCTTTTCCCCTTGTTCTGCAGGAAATTAGCAGTTTAGATAGCAGTAACAGTGAACCTGAACATGCTCCTGAAGATGCTTTCTAACTTTTGCTTCATTGCATTATGGAAACTTTAAAGCATAATCCGTGAAACACATGTGAGCTTCTGTCGTGATGAATCCCAGGTTAGTGAATGTCCTCGTCTTGAAAAATGAGTCTTAACATTATATGGGAATTATTTCAACTGTGGAAAATTCATAAAAAAAGCTTATATGTCCCAGGATAGTGTTTCTGCCTTTGTTCCGTTTTATTTTAATTTGTGTTTTTTTTCTGATTCGGTTTGGTGATGCCCTTTTGGTGTTCTTCATATACAAATAACAAGCTCTTTGGTGCGTTCAAGACAAAAATGTTGGATATTACCCCACACAAGTAGTTTTCTAATTGCAAATGAAATAATTACTACATTGTAATGTATAATACTTGTCCAGCTATTTTGAGATATAGAGTAACTGTGAACAAATTGGTTAACAAAGAAAATTATATATATTCACAGAGAGAGAAAACGAGTACCTGTAACATTTTCCAACGATCAAACACACTTCGCATTTCTTTTGCTTACTAACTGTAAAATAAATTGAGGATCATTTTTCAACTTGCAGTGAATAGTTTATAGACTTGCGGAAAACAAAAACCTGTTTTTCTTGCGTTCTGCAACACAATTGTTTTTTTCACTAAATCAGATGCACCTTTATCAACTCTTGCCAACATGAGCCCTTGGCAAATTAACTAAGGAGACATTTCCTCCCTTCTGCATTACTTACCAACTTAAACCAAACTTACCCATGTATGTTATGCCCGACAGGTTAGATTATCTATGCTTACTGAGATCTCATCATAAATGTGGAAGCAATGCATATTATTCCATGCTGCACCTACATATTCCTCAAGATCCTCACCGAATCCTAAGAATTTTATCAAATTGTACCATATTTTTGTATGTCCTAGAAAAAGAAATGTTACTTTGTTCCTGATCCTCTATGCATCGACAGCGCCTCACATTCCATGTGAACATACTGTTTAGTATCTCTTCTTTACATGTAATCTGAGGAGCTTTACTGGAAAGACACTCATCTTTTCACTTATCAGCTTTACCACTTGAATGCATCTTTAGTAGGACATCTCTTAAGAAGGATGTTAAGATCTATTAATATATGCATCAGTACAAAGTGCAAACCTATGGGCTATCCCCCTAACTAAGTTCCATCCCTCCATGATTGCCCTGCCTAATTACATGCCAAAGCAAACGTAGAGTATCTTGTCCCATCTAAAAACCCTCATAATATAAAAGCCACTGGAATAACAACCCTTTGGTACATATTTCTTCCTTAGTGCGTAAGGAGTAGGCCGATGATAAGCGATGCAGAAACATGTCCTGTCTGCTCTACATGCCATGCCATTTGCAGGGCGTAAGTGGACTTGATAATGGGAAGCTTTGTTGACTTATCTTAACACAGCATAAGATTCAAGCTCAAAATGATGAGTGAGTCAGGGATCCTCTAGTCTCTTGCTCATGCTTCGATTTATCTATCTCTGTAAATGTAACAGTACAAAAAGTTATTTGGACATGAAAATTTCGCCTTTTCTTTTGTTTTTCATCAGAAGTTTGAAAAACGCTGGCAGATTATGTAACGGAAATCTGTGATGGGAGCTCACTATTTTCTAGAAAAAGTTCCAAGTAATTGGAAAGGGCAAGATTGGATTGATACCTTGTCTACATCTTGCAGGAAGCAGCTCTTGTACTGATGTTACAATTGTCTTCTGCCAACTGGCTGAGTTCAGTGAAGAACATCAAGAACCATTGAGGGAACTGCATGTTGTAGTTTTCACTGTTCTGGCATTTTGTGCAGTTATTCTCATTGATGAACACGAACAATTAAACAAAAGGACAAATAAAGAAGGGAGAATTAAAGGGAAGAAAAAAAGACATGACGAAGTGACACTTGTTGGGACAAATTAAAGCAGATTCATGAGATGAACTGAGGATGGGAACAGGAAAGGCTAACACGTTCATCTGGGCACTATCGTACACAAGAAGCATTGCTATTTTTTCGACGAAACACAAAAGGCATAGCTGCCAGATTCTTCACTTCTCCTCCGACATACGCGAGGAACAGGTTAACAAGACACTGAGTGTGAGGACCCCGGATTAGCTATCCGAGATACTCATTATGTTTCTAGCAACAATCCCATGATCAGTTTGTTGTTGCACATAACTCAACTTGGCATCACAATTTACATCCATTACAACACCGGTACAAGTCTTACAATAATTTGGTCATACAGATCGAGTCTTACATAGGTGCCTTCCTGGGAAAAATACCATTATTCAGCGGAAGCAAACAACGTCGATGGCCTACTAGCGTTTCTTAATTCCCACAGGCACTGACTAATGAAGAATCCTTAGTTCGCGTCATCGGCGCCATAGTCCTCCTCATCGAAGTGCTCTCGAAACTGGCTAAGACAATAGCCAGAGACAAAACCAATATGAGTACAATTTGAATTGTACTCGCAAACTACCCCAACATAAACATGCACTAGTTTTACTTTTATCTCATAAAACTTTTATTTTTAGAAAAACATCTCTATATCTTTGTTGAAAATGAAAGAAATCTCTTTTACAACTCTTTCCCGATAATATATCTTTGTTGAAAAAGGTAAGAAGTCTCTTTAAAACTTTTTCCCGAAAAATATCTTTGTTGAAAAAAGAAAGAAGAATTTTATAACTTTCCTCTAGCAATTCACCATCTTGTTTATTTCTCCAAAACTCCTCCTTTTCCGACCATAGCCCTTCATGGTCATTTATTTCCATCACACACATACCGGCCCTTTGGTATAGTGCATAAACATTTTCACTTCATTTTTAAAACACAAAACCTTGCACATCTCTACCATAGTCTTTCAGGGTCCTCCTCTTTTCAGCAACCTCATGCCGACCCTTTGGCATAGTTGCATATATAAAAATATCTCCATTTTCTTTTCAAATCTCAAAACTTTGCACATAGGTCGAAGTAGGGCCTTCCAACTATCCATGACCGAGGACTCGGCTATTCGAATAGTTTTACACTCTGCAGAGGTAGCACGCTTTTCCCACATCCATCCGGCAACTCATCGTGTCAGCCACGTCCCGCCATACAAGGTGTATGCGAAGTTGAGTTACCGACCATAGCCTCTCATTTGCTCATGCTAGTACAGGACCCTGCCCGTATGACACTTTCCATCAACACCTAGTCCGGTTCACCCGTCGATGACCCTAAGTGTGAGGACTCATAGTTCTGCCCGGCGATGTATGGTGGCACCTTCTATCCTCCACCAATGTGCGAGGACCCAGGTCAGGGGTAGGTCACCGAACCATCCCCTCATGGAATGGAGTCATCTCCGTTGTTGAGGTATCCCGTACTAAATGAGCAAACTACATGACTAAGCCCCGTCCCATATGGGGGTAAATGTGGTCGCACAGGGTATGGTTGGTCGACGTAAGTACTAAGACACAATGTGCTTTTTTTTTATCAAAACCACCATTCTCCATTTCTTCACTTCAACACCATCATCTCGGCATATCATAATCCAATCCAAGGAATTTTCAAAGGAGTTTTGAATAAACAATATTTTTCCCATGCTATAGTTTGATATAAACTAACTTATATTTCTACATAGGGTGACAAAATAGTTTTTCATATATTTTGAAAAGGTGTTTAAAACCATAGTTGCTCATGAGTAAAACATGTAGACAAAGTAGGTGTATATATTTATGTGCATGATCAGAGAGTAGCTTGCCTTGCTCAGCAAAGTGACCCTGGTCCTGTTCTTCTGGTTCAACAAATTCCACTTCCTCGATAATCCCGGCAACGTTCTCGTCTAATCGTCAAAACAAGCAAATACAAACAATCACTATACTATTCAACCAAGCATCACAACATTACAATCTCAAATTCTACAGAGAGCTACTGTAACACACAAGCAAAACAATTGGGTTCAATTTAATTGAATTACACATCATTTAAATATGCTTTGAATATGGCAGAAACTAGCTACACCAGTTTTAATGCACCATTTAATTTATGTTGATCAAAAAATACAAACTAAAATTCTACAGATAGCTACTGACATCTAGAAGACAAAACAATTGGGTGTGAATCAATTTGAGTTACCAAATTCTACACAATTGTTTTATTCCAGAAGCTTGTTAATCAATTTTTAGCTATAGACTAAGTTCTGTTGAACATAAAATTAAATCCTTTTAGGGGTAACTAGCACTGATTAAATGTGATTTAACAAAATTGGTCCTAATTCATTTGGGTTAAGCATTAATCTTTTATAATTGTTACAGTACAGAAAGGTTTGCTAACTTTAATCTATTGCTAAACAAATACTGTTGCTTAATTAATTCTACAAAAATTAGGGAAGCTAAGTGATCACAGTACTAAGCTAACAAAATTGGATCTACCCTATTTGGGTTAATAGAGCATCAGAAACAAACAATTTTGTGTTTTAAACCTTCTGTGGCACTTTAATTACTACACATTTGTTATTAATCTAAACAATATGAAACCAATTTGGTTGGATAAACAATTTCATAAGCTAACCAGAGAATTTTGATTCGATTTATTTGGACTTATAAATCTCGAGATATTGATTTTTGAAGTTGGGTCCAGTACTGATTTCCAGAGGTTTAAATCTAAATAGAAAAACGGAATTAAATCTCGCACTGGATAATGTTGAAATCTCTGATGGGTGGGGTCTACCCGTCAGTGACTCAACAGGTTAATTCTCCCACGGAGAAATGCTTAAAACGCTGACAGTGGGGTCCGCCTGTCAGCGACATAACTACACGAAGGGGTATGTGGCCGTGGATCTAAGATCCAACGGCTCACGGTGGCCGCAACGGCGACGACCAGAAACTGGCGGCGCCGCCCTGCTGGCGATGGCGAGGTGGACGATTCACTCACCTAGGGGCTTTGGAGACGGCGTGGATGATGCAGAAGGGGTGCGGTGGCCTGGGGAAGCTCGCTGGAGGAGTTGTGCTTGCTGAAATGGCCCGAGTCGTCGACGACGAGCTCCTCCGCTTCCACGGACGCGTCCCGACTCCGGCGAGCTCTGTCTGTGCGCAAAACAGAGGGGAAACAGGAGCGTGTGAGTGCGGTGGTGATGACGGAGAGAGTGCGGGTCAGAGAGAAGAGAAAAGGAGAGGGGCACGGCACGGCCGTGGTCGACGTCGACCTCGGCGTCCTGCAGCACTTGGCCGTGCTCTGCCACGGCAGCGAGCACTGCCGCGGCGTGTTCGCCCTCCTGGCGGTGCACGAGAGTGTGATGAGTGAGTGAGAGAAGCTAGGGAATGGTGTGGCGAGAAGGGAGGGCTCGGGTGGATTTTTATAACCGGAGCTCCAACGCACGGTGGTCTCGGCGCAGGAGGGGGTTAGGAGGTGGGAGAGCACACCATTGGTGGTGGTGCTGTAGCAGCAACGGCGTGGGAGGTGGCCGTTAGGGTTTAGGGGGAGGGAAGAGCAGAGAGGTGATCACATGGAGCTCGGGGTGGTGACGGCGTTGGGCGCACAGAGGGCGTTCGACGGAAAGCAGGCGTCAATGCGGGCCAGGGGTGGTGACGCGAGCACGTCCGCAAGGTCGAGGGAAGGTAGGGAGTGGCTGGGCGGCGCTGCGCTGGCCGGAGCGCAGTGGTCGCTGCGGAACCCACTGCGGAACGTCGCCGGTGTTCATGACAAGGCGAGCAGGACAGGTCAGAGACGATACGGGACAGAGCGGATGCATCTCCGCGCGCGTGGCCGTGATCCGTCAGCAGAGGAGAGGGGTGACAGCACGATGGCGAGCACACGGGCTGCTGCACGGCCTCCGTCTTCCGTGCTCACGAGCGTACGGGAGAGAGGGAAGAGAGAAGAGAGAGGGAGACGGTGCCAGCAGGAAAACTTCAACGGGAAGCAGCCAAACGCTGGCACTCGTGTGCCTCCTCTATGCAGGAGTGAGAGAGAGAGAAGAGAACTCCGAATTTGAAGAAATTTGATTGAATTCGAGACGGATTTGAGAAGCTACGGTTTTCTGCACACAAGGTGCTCGACAGAAAGCTTGAACCAATTTTTATTTTGGAATTTTGGCGATTTAATTTCATGAATGGCTTGAGAAGTATGAAAGAGGGTTTGTGTAATTTCACTGTATTTTTGGGTGTGAATGAAAATAGGGTTTTGTAAATACCCTAGAATTAAAGAAGGGAAAATAGGATTTCATAATTTGAATTAATTTTAATTGGAATCTATATATTTTTGAGGAGGGAGTGATATGAAAGTGAGATGAATATTACCTCACCTTGTTCATGAAATTTTTATAAAGAAAAATAATTGTTTTCATAAAATAGGCAGAGAGGGAATTTTAAATAAGATCATTTCTTTTAATTAGGATTTTATTTTAAGTGTGTGAGTAATTTTAGAGGTCTTGTTTTGTTTTCAAGTCACGTTCCAAATTGTGGTCAAGTGTGTTTTAATTAACGTTGAAGCAATTTTGATTAATTAACCACACAAGCAACACAAACATAAAAGGTCAACAACACAACCAAGATCACACAAATCAAACCACAAGAATTAATCATATCACAATTTCCATAATTAACAATACTATCTTGTGAACAAGTGACCATAACCAATTATGACAAGATGATGTTTAAGGAGTATCTCAGCTCATAATTGTTTTCAAAAAGTTTGACCAAGAAAAATATGTGGTGTAATATATTTCCCACTAGTGTTCTTTTAAAATGGAGTGAAAAATAGGAGTTTATAAAATAGGAGTGGTAAACACATGCAAAATACCAAGGTTGAAAGATAGATAGGAGATAGCATATAGATCTCCATATTTTTGGGAACACATAATTTTGGAAATACTTTTACTTTCTCAAAGGGTGGGTATTTTGGTTGTTGCTAAACGAAGTATCATTGAAATGGAATTTGGCCAAAAATAAAAGTGAAAAAGATATATGGAATATTTTCTTGTCATGACATGATCACCAAGGTTAAATATGTTTTTGTCTTGGTTGAGTTCTTAGGTGGATATGTAGTGGCCAAACAACTCAAACAACAAGTCACACCAGGTAAAACAGAGAAATAGGAAGAAAAACACAATCATCAGTGAAATATTTCAAAAAGTTTTTGTTGGTTCTGAATTTTGGGTCTCAAACAACTAGGTTTTTTTAGTTCCAAAATTTGGGATGTGACACTGAGCCCTTCCCCAACCAAATTATTGCCAGGACACTGTCACGGCAACGCGAAAGAGGCGCGGGTCTCTGCCAGGCAAATGATCGAACACCTGGTGTGCACTGCGGTCTCTGTGGCTGTATCATGTAGCCACTAGCTAGCTACTCCTAGAAGATGATAACATCTAGTGGTTGCAGGCAAGCAATCGAACACCTGAGGCAGTTATCCTGCTTGCTAGAGAAGATATGATGGATGGATGGATTGACTCCGTCGAATCTAACCAAGATCTTCCAACCTTTTCAACTCCTCTTTTTGCTTAAAGGTGTTCGCTTTGCAGGTCTGAACTCAAGACAGAGAAATGGCAAGGGTTGACTTGTACCTTGAGCAGTGTTGCTCCCAATCCTAGGTAACTAAACAAACACCAGGGACTCTTGGAACAGTCAAATGTGATATGGCCCTGAGTCAGGTCAAGGATACTGGATGCCATGATCAAGAAAAAAAACACCGGATTTTTTGCAGTTTAGATTTTAGGATCGAATAACTTGGCTACAAAGACCAACATCCGAATATAAATAAGATGAAACACTTCCACAACATTTGTTGTATTAGAATGCCGCCCAGTCTAGCTGTAGATAGACTGTGCAACCGTTTTCAGACGGCTGCATCTAGAATTTATATACTCCCACTGATTCTTCGAGATGAGGAAAGACCATGTGTGAATCTGGTACGCGGCTCTGTCGATAACCTACAAATAAGTAACATTTCCATTCTTGATAGAAACCACATCATTCTTATAATTCCAAATAGACCATAACAAAGCACATGCACCAACACAAATATGTGCCTTGTCCTTTTTATTCCAACCAACCAATTTTCGAACAAATTTATAATAACATTTCTGGTCTTGTTAAAAGAACATACCGGATGTCTCTGCATTCTTCGTATAAGATAAAAACAAACTAGTCATTGTATAAGATAAAAGAATACACACAAGCAAAAATTTGCAAGAGTTTCTTCCGTACGCCACATCACGGAATACCCTAAACACGCAGTCCCGTGGCGGAAGTAGAGATGTCGTAGCACGCCTGGACAGTGTAGTTGACTACAATCTCCTCCTCGCGGTGGCTCCCTCGAATAGCTCGCCTAGGTGTTGTGTCGAATAACTCATCCCCGTGTGACAGTTCCATAGCAAGGTTCATGTTGGTCGTCATTGTTGTTAGCCAAAAACGTCGTTATGACGCCACCGCTACAAAAGTTGATGCCGATGTTGTAAGCGCCTACCGCCAGAGCTACAAAGGACTGCATCTGATGCTGCAAGCGCCTTCTGTCGGGTCTGCAAGGGGCCTGCGTCGGAGTTGCGAAGGACCACCGCCCATGGTGTAAGCTTATAACAGTTTTGCCGGCTGCTAGAACATCGATAGACCGCTATCGATGCTGCTAACGACTACAGTGTCGCTGCATAAGCACTTCGCCGACCCTAGCACGCAGTTTGGGTCAAACCAAGGCATGAGCTAAGTGACATGGGAGGGGATGTTGCCTACCATGACCCCATGTGCCGGGCGGGCGGACAGAGAAAGTCACTTGGTTGGTATTTCCTCTGTTGCCTTTTTATAATTATAAGAGGTTTTAGATAATTCAATGTAGAATACATACGAGTAAAATGAGTGACCATATAGACTAAAATATTTCTAGTACGTACGAATCTGAAAAAAGTTAAAACATCTTATATTTAGAAATGGATGGAGTATTAGATAATCGGAGAAAAATATGTTGTTTGACTTAACAAGTGTCCACAAATGTAGTTTTATACATACAAGAACGGGTCGCGACCTAATGCAGATATCGGTCCTTTGCAAACACTGACCATGGTATCATTTGACATTATTTTAGCACATATGCAAAAAAGAAAACTATAGAAATGTGTGATTCTAAAACACGCGCGGAGAGATAACAAGAGCCCCTTACTTTCCGGCACAAATTTGTTTTTAAATAATATTCATTTTCCTTTTCCGTTGTCCTTACTACAAGAACGTTTGCCCCCTCTCCCTCTCTATCTCCGATCCCCTCCGGCGCCGGCGCCGGCGCGCCGCTCACAGCTCCAAGCACCGCGTCTGTCTTCATCTGCCATCGCTTCCCTCCGCTGGCGCCCTCATGGCTTCTTCCACGGCCTCCGCGGCTGCCGCGGTCTCCTACCTCTCACCGCCGCCCGTGGCTGCCGAGAGGCCGGTGCCCCAAGTCCGCATCCTCTTCCGCGGCACCCGGGCCGGCTCCAGCCCCCTGCGGCTCAACTCATCCCTACGCCGCGGGGTCTCGACGGCGTCTAGAGCAGCCAAGGTCCGCCTTGTTTTCCTAGCACGAAGGACTCGCACGATTTACGTATCTATCACAGCCTCTCACTAGCTGGTTCTTGATTGGGAATTCCAGGCTGTGGCGGCAGAGAATGCCGATCCCCTAAATGTCATGATAGCGGGTGCTCCGGCGTCCGGAAAGGGCACACAGTGCGAGCTCATCAAGGCCAAAGTAAGTTGTTGTGAATTGGGATTCAGCCTTGTACATGATTCACTTCTGTTATGATGCATTATGTGAGTTGGAATTTAGCCTTGTGCTGTTATGTCATACCATGTTTGACTATGTGATTAGCCTTGTGCATTAACAACAGTGCGGTAAAATTAAAACTCTTAAGAGTTCTGCAAGTATCTGTCTGAGAATCATGGGCTAGCTTTCCTTATTGTGTCAAGTAACTGGCACTGTAATTTGCAGTATGGTCTGGTGCACATTTCAGCTGGAGATCTGTTGAGGGCGGAAATCGCCACTGGCACTGAGAATGGGAAACGGGCCAAGGAGTTCATGGAGAAGGGACAGCTGGTTCCCGACGAGATTGTTGTTAATGTGGGTATCTTTTCTTTGCATTTCCATTAATGTGGTTCAAGTCATTAAGTGGTAATAGTGAGAAACATTTCTGGGTTATCGTCAGATGGTGAAGGAACGTCTTCTTCAAGCAGATGCTCAGGAAAAGGGTTGGCTTTTGGATGGTTATCCAAGAAGTCATTCTCAGGCAATGGCACTGGAAACTCTTGGAATCCGGCCTGACATTTTCATTCTATTGGATGTGAGTGCCCAAGCCCAACTATGCCAAACTGTTGACATGTGATGCCAATTATGAAACATACTTCACCTTATTGTTGTATGGTATGAAACTACCAGTAGTGCCAATTATATTTCTTTCAAGTTTGAACACTGCTTCTAGACCTTCAAATGTGCTGGGAGCTACCCTTAGCCTAACTGATAGTTTGAACAGGGTATACACATAATGTTGAATTTCTTTTTGAAAAAATGGAGATAAATATATTCACGTTCTTTGGTAGTTACATAATAAAATTTAAAGATTCATCCTTTCGAGAATAATTAAAAATAAATTTTTCAAATCAAGCATTTTCAGTAATTACTTTGCCTAGTGCTAGCACTATAGTATATGGCCATACAGAGTTGATGTATTTGTCATGCTTTCTCTATCTTATCCAAACTGGCTGCAGTTTAGTAAGTACATTCTGAAATGGAGAGTGTAAGTATTAGCACACGTTGTTTGAGAGGAATATTCGCTCATCAGTCCCCAATGTAGGTTCCGGATGAACTTCTTGTTGAAAGGGTGGTTGGCAGACGGCTGGATCCTGTAACTGGGAAAATATACCATCTTAAGTATTCTCCACCAGAGAATGAAGAAATTGCATCCAGGCTTACACAAAGATTTGATGATACAGAAGAAAAGGTACATGTTTTTGCATATTATTAAGTAAAAAAGATAAATGGCGAACATAGTTGTGCATTTATTATTAGACACGGTGGAAGTGTATAGTTGTTATTGGTCTTAGAGATGCCGTACATAGTTACTACTCCCTCGGTTCAATTTTATAAGGCATGGTAGATATTTCAGTTTGGCCTACAGACATATCAAAATGAGGGAATCTACACACTAAATATGTCTAGATACATGCATTTTTCAAAAAATCTAAAAGGACTTATAAAAGTGAACAGAGGGAGTACAACGAATTGTTTATTTTTCCTGCTACTAATTTAAACTAGCTTGACATGCTTATTATGCCCCCGTGGACCCCTTCATGATATGGAAGTGGTACATTTTTGCTATATATAAACGTCCAATAAAAAAACACCGACACTGAATGTATGGTAGTTGTACGTTTATAGTGGGCAAGACCTTGCACTGATGTTCCAGGGTATTATGATCTGATGGTGTGTTGTGATTTGTGACTGTGGAGATTAATTGTGAATTTAGGTGGTATAGTTGCTGACATGTAGCATGCCAGTTGAACTGCTCTTTGTGTTGACGAAACCTTACACAGAGTGCCGTTGTTTTGGATTGTTCTTTCCCAATATGACATTTCTCATTGACCCCTTTTCTATTTATGTGGATTGTGATAATCAAAGATCATAGTGTTATCAGTATCTGATTTTCATGGTGCGTACTTCTTTTCTTTTACAGGTTAAGCTGAGGTTGCAGACTCATTATCAGAATATTGAGTCCTTGGTGTCGATATATGAAGCTCTTATAGTCCATGTAAGCAATCTATCTTTTTTGAACGGAGAACTCTCTACCTTATTCGTCAGCTCAAGGCTGATAATACTATTCTAGTTTATGTTGTCTATATTTCTTCGAGTTGCCCTATCAGATTAATCTAAAGTCAGCAAAAAAAAACTATATTTATCAAGTATCGTGAACTTTTTTTTTTCTCTGCAACTTAGGTGGAGTGTCTCTTACTGTTATTAATTTATTTGTTATACCTTTTGCTGTCGAAGTTGTGCTCACCTTTAACTAAACATTTTTTTACCTCTATTATCTATAAGCTGGTATCAGTACGGTATTCACTACTTGTACTCATGTAAAATAGAGGGTAACAAATTTTAAGTCATTGAGTAAACATGGAGAATCATACTGTATCTAGTTACGTGCACATTTGAACATCTCTTTTTAAATGTCCCATGTGATTTAGGTAAAAGGAGATACCACGGTGGAAAATGTGTTTGGTGAGATCGACAGGCTACTCGCTTCCAGCCTCGAGAAGAAAACAGAAATGGTGGCTAGCTCATGAGCAGAGAAAAGCTGTGCGAATTGGACATGCCGTTGAAGTATGAGTGTGTTTTTCAAGACAAATGCAAGTGACAAAGCATTGCTAGGATGATTGTTAGAAACCCATCCGTTTCGTGGATGTATATGCGTCACTATTGTCCTGTGAACATACAGGTATTTATTAGGAATGCATTGATTTATACATCGGGGATGGTAGAGTTGCCTTGAGTTTGCAGTGTGCATATGTGTTGCCAGGCTTCAGTCCCTGTTTTCTTATTCTAATCCGGAGCATGTCAGATGTTTCTGGTGCTAGCTGGGAATTTTTTGTGATGCTTTTGTAACAGTATGAGGTTAAAATTTGGCTGTCGAACTATATAATAAAGTGTATATCCAACAATTACTGATTTACAACAAGTATGACAGAAAGAAGAACAAGTTGATCGACATCTCCATGTAAATTTTAGCCATTTTTTAATCGACAACTTTTGGCGTCCAACAACAAAACAAGGAGTTAGACCATGCTGCAAGACAGACCAAGTTTATGGAATCTGTTTGTCACAGCCTATACTTATTTGTTCGACCCAGGTTTCCAACCGTATGATCATCTGATCAGCACTACATGATTTCAACTACAGCTCGGCCAATGATCTTGCCCTCGTTGAGATCCTCATATGCGCTGTTTGCCTCTTCGAATTTGCATTTCCTTGATATGGCGTTCTGGAGATTGAAGGCGCCGCTCTCGGCGAGCTTGACTATCTGAGGAAGATCTTGCCTGGCTCTTGCCCCATACGAGCCAATGATTTTGACCTGGTTCCAAGTAATAATGTTAGCAACCAAGAATGTAACACAACAAAACAAGGCAATCCAGTCAAATGGTGATATTTGAATAGTGCGAGATAATGGATGCAAAATGTTGTACTACCTCCGATCCATATTAGTGGGCACAACTTTGTCTAGATACACATGTATCTAGTCTAAATACTTAACTAGATACATATGAATTTAGACAAAGCTATGCCCACTAATATGGATCGGAGGGAGTAGTTGATTTATAATCAAGATAACATTCATTCAAGCAGAAAAGATGGCTGCACCAAGACTATACAAGTAAACGAGGAACGGAATTGTTACAAGTGCCAAAAACGTAAATTAACATATCAGCAGGACCTATAACGTCTGGACTAATGAACTAACCACACTTTGTTGGGGTTAGATTGTGTACCTGTCGGCGAACAAGACGGGTTATATCCACCTCGCCTACTACGTTTGTTGCAGCAAGGCCAATCATAACAGCTTTGCCTCCATCTCGGACACTTTGGGTGCACTGGGCAAACGTCAATGCCTTACCAAGTGCCTCCACAGCCACGTCCACACCCCTCCCACCAGTAATTTCCTGTGAACAATCAGATATTCACATCTGAATAGGACATTCACTAGCTAAGAATGAAGATGCACATTGGACAGAGCCCATGATCAGGACAAGATAATGAGAAACACTACGTCAACAAACTGTATTGTATTTTAAAAATTCAGTCGTTATGAGGCTAAATCACAGATTTGGTTTGATACCTTGATCTTTTCAACAGCGTCTTCTTTAGCTGCATTTACGGTGTGGGTTGCTCCAAGTGTTTTAGCATTTTCGAGTTTCTCATCAAGAACATCCACCGCAATGATTTCAGAAGCTCCAAAGGCTTTCGCTATCTGTAAGCAGCTGCAAGATTGGAGTTATGAGGACACACTAACATAAAGCTACTGAGCGACAAGGAATTTAGTCATTTCTTCAGAACAGTGATGGATGGAAAATATCTCAGCCAACCTTGATCCGACCCCTCCAACCCCAATCACTGCTACTGAATCACCAGCACGCATTTCAGCAGCATGCCTCAAAGCGCCATATGCAGTGAAGACAGCACATCCTAGAATCGCTGACTCTGCGTACGGCAACGAGCTAGGAAGAACTGCTAGCGCATTGGCTGGCACAACACAGTATTCCGCAAGCCCGCCCATGCTGTACATGTACACTGGTTTTCCTGGAAGCATTTCAATCATATAGGCAACATTACAAAATCACATTGCGCCACTAGCGACAGATTATGCAAAGAAATATTCTCAAATTACCACTGTTGCGTAGAAACAGTCGGGTTTCACCATCGTATAGTGTTCCTTTAGCACGATTATACGCGAAGAAAGACTCACAGAGGTCTTCCTGACCCTATTCAAATCAATGTACACGGATGATGCGACCAATAAAACAAAGCAGCACTATTGTGGTGTAGTCTAGAGAGGATGGTACCTTAACACAGTAAAAGCAATTCCCGCAGGGCATTATGAAGGCGCCAACAACATGACTGCCAACTGGGAACCTGTTAATAATTTAGGAATGACAGGTCAATTCCAGAAACACCACCATCAGAAAGCCAACAGATTGGTGACCAAATCAACATCCATCCGTATTGTCAGTGGGTATATAACCTATTGACGATCTCAGTAGGCGTGTGCGCGCCATGGTCGACGACCTCCCCGGTGATCTCATGGCCAACGACGCAAGGGCTGGAGAAAGGAAGTTCACCTTTCATGACATGGAGATCAGAGTGGCAAACTCCACAAGCTGCATAAATCGAGGGAGCCCATGTCAGATCAAAACCTCCATGGAGCTGCGGCATCCTCCTTATTTGGGCATTTGACTTTGATAGTCCACCCCAATCCACAAACAAATTGATGGATTCTTGTGCATTAGCATATCACTTCACTAGCATTTCCACTTGGATTTTGGGCATCTTGATTAAATTCACAAGCAACTGAAGTGATATATCTACTGGGAAGGGGGAGAGAATCGGGCGGGACCTTTGGTCTTGACGAGGACCTCGCCGGCCTTGGGGCGCGGCATGCGGAACTCCTCCATGGTGAGCGGCCGGCCGGGCTCCCAGAACACCGCCCCGCGCATGAAGCTCGGCCCGCCGGACACGTGGTACCCCGCGGCGGAATCCGGCGCCGCCGAGAAGGACCGCCGAAGAGCGCCGCCGATCCGGCTGAGGGCGAGCCGGGAAGCGGTGGAGATGGACATGGTGGAAATGTCTGCCTGCGAACTCTGCAAGGTGGAGATGATCCACTGCTGACTCAGCTGCTCTACTCTACTCCTTTGCTGATCTACTGACTACTGGACCTCTTTAATACTACTAGTAGTAGTTTAAAAACACGCACAAAAATTAAATATTTTAGTTGATTAAAAAAGGCTGTTACGCCGTCCAACCAAAGAGAAAGAGGATCGGTCGGAACTCTTTGTTTCTTCACATGTAAAGACCAATGCTCAGCAAGAAATCAATAAGCAAGCGGTGCCTAGTTTATTCTTGGAGATAACATAGCAGTCGTTTTCACCAGTATACAAACACAGAGGCTGCTAAGTAACTCGACGACAAAGTGCTTTGCTTCGAACTACTGAATGTGCAATCTATTAATAATGAATCCGATTCAGCACGAGTTCTGAATATACAAACATACCGCACATTTTATTCAGAACTACTGCCTAGTTTATTCTCATCCTTCGTTTACAGCCGGAACCCGTGTGTGCATTCTCCCTCCAGGAATGATTATTCACTTCCTCCCAACAAAAAAAATGGACCTTTTTTTGTACAGTAAGCGCATTTATATACACGAAACGAACAAATCGCGACATGTTCCAGCAATCTGTACAATCTCTTTCTCTTGGCAGAAACCAAGCTTACTGCACGGCGCCGACGACGCGCAGCTTCTCGTCCCCAATGATCCACCTCGTCAACTGGCTTGGGTCCTCCGCCAAGGCACCGCACGACGGGATGATGCTCAGGTCTGAGCCTATTATCTGGTAGTCGTCAAGCGCGGCTTTCATTTCTGCTTCCACCCGTGCGTCATCCGTGATGGTGATGTCCACGCTAAGAGCCTCCGCGTAATGGCGCTCTTTCTCGGGGTCGTGCTCGAAAGGATCCATGACTGGCCCCTGCAATACAATGCAAATAAGGAGATGAAATAGGTGAGCTTAAGCGTTTGACGGTGCTGATAAGCACCACTAAGATGAGATTTTAGAAACTGTCACTGAGTGTAAAATCCAGAGAGTTCGCCGACCTGGCATAGTTCGGAGTAATGTTTATAAGCCCCGCTGTTCTCGTCTTGGTCGTATATCAGCGTTCCACCGTACCAGCCAGTCTCTACATCCGCTGTCGTGAATGCTAGATACCTGCACAATTAAGAGTTATTAAGTTAAAAACTTCAAAAGTTTTCATGCTAGACATGATAGATATCAGAACCACTGACAAAACATATCCATCTGCATTATCCTGCTACCACCTTCTAAAATTGTCCTCCTCGCATGAATCTGCTGCGGACGAAAGCCAGTTCAGTTCCCCAATTATAGAGACATTCGCGTCATCTTTGTTTCCCTCGTTCACATTTTCCACAGCAGTAACTTTTGTTGTTGGAGCTGTCTCTGCATGTTTTCTTTGACCAAACAACCAGTTTGGGGTTTTAAGTTGTATCTCACTGAATCGTAAAAACAAACTGTAAGTGCAACATCCAGAAAGTATATTCAGACAAGAACTATGAGGGAAAGAATATGTACACTGCATCTGGTGCCATTCCAGAAGTTCCAACGCCACCACTTGACTTTAGATCAGCATCACGGTGAAGCCTCACATCCCTTATTGAACTACAGGTCCTTTCAATAAGTTTGTCAAATGAAGTAAGCTTCATCCTTGAGAAGTCCTCTTTGCATGCTGGCACAGGGCTCAACGTGGATCTAGGGCTCATGGCATCTCCAGATCCCCCGGACACATTATTTCCAGGTACAGAACTGTGAATTAACATGAATAACGCACATTTTATTGCAGAAAACTACACACCACACCAAGTGCCACACCTTGTCATGTTAAGGAAGTAAAACTGCATTAGTGTAACAAGCTGAAGGACAGAACTAGAACTCCGTTTACCTTAAATGGTAGCTATCATCACCAGCTGTTGTCACGTGGAGATAGTAATCAGTATCCAGCTCCCAGAGAGCTGGCTTTCCTTCTTGAGGTTGGAAATAACCTAGAAATCTGGTAATATCACCAAACAAAAAATTAGTCCAGGTACCCAAATTCCACTTACCAGCAGTAAACAGCTGAAGAGCTCCATTAACCATCTTGTCTGGTAAGGATTTTCTGGATGATAAACTCACATGAGAGACTTACAAATTTATAGCATCCTGTTTCTCACCATCAGTGTAGGCATTGCTGTAGTATCGTTTAATTGATTTTAGAAACTCCCTAGACTGAGTAGTAGCCTTCCACTTCCCTTGCCTCTCAGTGAAAACCTGAGAGAAACAAGCACACAGGTGCAAATAGATACAGAAGACAACCAGATTAAACCCCATTTTCTATCCACGCAAACTAAAGAAGACAGCAAGAGGTGAAGATATACTGACCGTATTGTGTGCTGCAGAGCCTCCATACTGATGAGCAAGTGCATCACCCATGCGCTGGTACATTTCCATTAAAGCTGAAGCAATACTGCTATCTGGGTGGATTTTTGAAACATCCGTCAGTCCCATTGCATGAAGCTGCCTCCCCAAAGCAGCAAGGCCATAAGCATACTGGGCGACATTTGTGCGATCCAGGCAGTCTATGCAATTTGTACGAAGAACTCCAGTTTGATAACAAGGAGCATCACCCAGGGGCTCTTGTTTGCTATCATTTTTTCTCATATTCTGAGAAGCTGTAGAACCAAGCGCATCAGCACTACTAGAAAGCCTTGGAGGTCTCCAGAACTAGCTCTTGTATCAATGGAGCCATCCCTGTGAAAGGAAATTGGGAAATAGTGTCATTTTGCAGTTAGGATATGTTTCCTCTTCGAAACAGAGTAGATTCCACCTCAGACCCTCAGCCCTTATTCATAACTTCGACAGAACTGTATGGCTGTGGTCCGTGATATTTCCCATAAACAGTTTTTTCACTCATTGGCTGAATGCAATGGGCCAGTGATTGTATTTGTTTTCTAGATAAACCGGATCCGATAATATATCACTTCTTATTTTGCATTTGTCAAGTCTATGCTTAAGAGTTTACGGGGTTAATATACATGTCTGTTACTGCTGACGAATTGATATATATGTATATTAGTTTAGTTGCTTTACACGAAATTGTATACTGCTGATGAACGGATATATGTACCTTGCAGTGCTAGTTCGACTAAGCTGGATTGACCTTCTTTTTTTAACTTTGTCCTTTCCACTGTAGTAAAATCCAGTAAGGTCCAGTGCTTCACTCGCTACACCTCCTAAAACACCCAGTACATTTGCGGATTTGCTGACATAACAGATAGAGAAACATTAGCACATTAACATACACAGCTCATGCAGATTTGAACTTATCATTTATCAAGAATCTATATAAAACCTTTTCGCAAATTTATGAAAATCCCAGTGGATGAATCTCAGTTTCCTCTCTTCTGGCACATTTTGATTAAGATATTCAACTGCCTTAGAAAATTCACGCCTGAGCATCATCTCTCGTGGCCTTTTTTCAACAGTCTACAGAGACAGCACAAAACATAATGGGTCATATACTAAGGAACAAAGGTAATGGTTAGCTGTACAAACAAGTAAAAGTGTGCTAGAATTCTGTACCACCACAATTGAAGATGCCTAAATAAAACTGCTCAAGTTGGAACTTGGAAGAACTAAGAGGAAATATGATCTATTTTTATGAAGTTGAGTTTTGACTTCATGCGACATATTAAGCTGTGCTTGGAAGCATAAATAATCAAGTGCAACCAAGAAATCCACAATAAATCCTGAGGGTGCGACTTTAGCAATTAACCTTGTGGAACTCAGTTAGTTGAGCAACAGAATCTGAGGTCAAAACTTAAATACCAGATCTACAAGCTAGATAAAGATTTGGACATCCATTGAGGTCATGACCTTTTCTCAGTATCATGCACATGAATCATAAGTTTCATCTCAAAGTTAAAGGGAACGGCAGCAGAATCATCATTAACAACAGATAAAGACAAATCAGCTAGAATCAAGTAGCAAGCACATACCTTTATTAAATTAAGTATTATGATAGGTTGTCCGTATCGCTTAGCGAGATCCTCAAAGTGTAACTTGGTTGCTTCATAAGTAGGATCGTACCTCTGCACTGCACCAGAATCCAAAGGTGAGAATGCATAGAAATATTATACATTTCAAGCTTTTAGATGAATGTCCAGATAAGAAATTCGACCTCATAAATGAAAATTCCCCAATTGAACTATATTAATTAATTTCAGCTATGAGATTATGAGGTAATTCGTTAGAAAATAATTTACCAAAAATATCAGGCTTAGGACTAAGTCGGCCAGCCTCTTGTGACCAAAAAAGAGGATCGATCCTCGCATCTGTACTACTGCGCTCATTCTCCCCTTCCAGGAACCAGCTTCCTCTTCAAATACTATTTGCTCTGTTTCGACATCATTAGCAACTTTCCCATGGTCATTCACACCTCTTTTTAAATACCTACATATACCACGTGGAAGGTAGTAAGTTTTCGATTAAATCAAAATGACAATTCACTACGGAGTATAGACAACATTTTTGTAGCCCTCAGTTGGCAAAGTAGAGAAAATAAATAGCATATGACCATCAAATACTGATTTGAGAAGTAAATCCTAAACACCAAGTCACCCCCAACACAAGAACTTGCACATGAACATGCATGGGATAAATCAACAGAACTGAATGAACCCAGGGTGATAGGATGTAAGCATGAAAAAAATGAACTCGACTCATATGAAGTGAAAGAACATCCAGAAATACGCTAGTCTTAATTGCACATGAAACCTACCTTGTCCCAGCAAAATGTCGAGATCTTCTAGAAATGAGGATTACATTTAAGTCCCTGCCAAAAATAGACAGCTTGACCTGTAAAGTAGATTATGTTAGTTCTTGTAATATGGAAAGTTTATAAAGCAATTGCCGTAAGTTGTAACACATCTTATTGAGAACTTATACACATGTCAGCTCCCAGTTGGGAAATACTGCTCCGGATAAGCTGAACAAGAAGCTAATTTACAGTAGGAGTGGCCATCAAGCAAGCAACAAATCCTAATTTCAGAAGCCTAGTTCTGTAGTTCACGTAAAAATAGATTCATTCAGTAAGGACCACAGAGATGTCAACTACAAAGCCCTTGTCCAACATTACAAGTCACTGCAACAATTTATCTCAACTTATTTTCTATGATGGGAACAGAATATTCAAATTGAAATTATAGCAACTTCTAGGACACAATTGTTTCAGATTTCTACTCTGTAAATGCGAAGAATGAATCAGATATCAGTATTTCAGTTAGCAATTTGGTATGTATTCTTTTTCAAAATCAGGTAGTGACATCCACCAGCGATTTTCTCAAGACCCAAAGAAACAAATATTGCAAAGCTCCGATTCAATTATGAGTAATATCAGAAATAGAGAAGCAAACTATAGAAATACTAGTGGTAGGAAAACCAATCCATGTGGCAGACTATTTGTTAGGCATTACCTGCTTGAAGTGCCCATGGACCAGAGCTACATTCCAGAGAGCATTGTGGCACCTTGATCGAATTGGCTCTGTCAGGAAAGTATTCCATACAAACAAATTTTCGTAAGGTGTTTCCTTCATCTCTGCAGAAGTGACATTCTGCTGCAAGCTCTGCATGATTGGGTATGTGTAGCTATAGAAGAAATCCTTGGTGAGATCAACACTCTCCAACAGCTTCTTGTACCTGTTACAAAGGCATCATATTTAACAACATTTAGTAAATAAGAAAATGTATATACATAACTACACGTAAGTACTGTAAAATATAGCTTATACCTCAGCTCATTCTTAGAGTTTGCGACATCTGTCTGTACAGTTGAGTGCGGGATGGTGATCATCTGGCTCTCATCTATGCAATATATAGCATGGCCACAAATGCAACCAATTTGACGGCGCTTGGTGACTAAAATCAGGTAATATGACTCCAAGAACTTGATGCAGCCTACACAGTGACAGAAGAAGACATATATGTTCTCAGAAAAAATTGGCACAAGGACGACCAGAAGGTCATTACCAAATCACATAAAAACCATAAAAAATATGTTGCTAATAACTATCTCTCAGTTTACATCAATACTATCTATGCAATTCCATTACTAGCATTTGCTGGAGGATAGCTAGTTGGTATCACACGTGTCTGCAGAAGGAAATAAATCTAGTAAGCAACAAACAAATTTTGGCAATATATTCAAAGGCATTTGTTTGTTATGCCGGGTATAGAGTGCTTCTTGGTCATCTTTTGGAATCGAGAACAAAAAAACACCACCACGTCATCAAGGCCACCTATCTACGACTATCCAGTTGACCAAAACAAGCAGGGATTTGAGGTGTGGAAATCACAGCCAATTTCCAACACAGAGATAATTTATCAAGAAAAGAAAAGGTTACCCACATCTGATCATATCTATAATTTCCTTGAAGGCTTGAGCTAACATACAGCTATGTATCACGAGTGAAATTTCCAAAGAATGATTCAGGCCAGATTAACAATGAAATTCAATCCAACCGAATGCAGCTGGATGAATGAACATGAACGTCGTGGGTGATAGGACGGATTAGGAGGTAGGAGGGCACCTGCGATGCCGTAGGCCTTGGTGACGAAGGTGAGCCCGCCGGTGGAGCGGTTGCCCTCGGCGATGCGCTGGAGCAGGCTCTTGACCTCCTGCTGGGAGTACCAGACGGGGTCCTCGCTGAGGTGCAGCTCCGACGGCTCCGATCGGTCGATCTTGAGCACCCGGAACGACCGCTTCTCCCGCGAGCTCCCGATCACGTAGAACCTCTGCCGAGCACAGCCAATTCGGACGCCCTGGCGTCAATTAAGCTATTCCGCCGCGGGTGCGAGTCTTTGTAGGTGGGGAGGGGATTAAGGGACGCTTACGGCGCGCGTCTCGTAGAGGCGGAACTTCTCCAGCGTCGCCGTCGCCGTCGGGTCGTCCGCCTCCGCCGCCATCGATCCCGATCAAAGCGCGCAACGATGGGGACGAACGGAGAGGGGAAGAAGGCACAGCACATAGTGTATCCCCAATCTGGAGACGTACTGCGAAGAGAGTTCGTAACCGTGAGGACAAGGCGTCCTCTCATCAGGGAACGTGCAAACCGTATTACGTGCAGTAACACCTCCTCCTTGAAACATGCTTGCGCCCCGCTATATTAATATAGTAACCACACATACAAATATAAGACCATGCTGGGGCAAACACACAAAAATGCCCAAAAGAGAAGACCACGTGCAGTAACACTAACACCCCCATATGTTCAAATGTCGATCGAAATACAAGAGCAACTCTAACATATCTCACAAAACAGTCGAAACCACACCATGATGTTAACTTTAGCCTGCGATTAAGGGATCCATCTTTATTAGTGTGATCAATGGCATCTCACAAGTACCGTCTGCTTGCCAGCCAACCTTTTTTGACTTTCACAAGAAGATACATGATGGTTACTTTCAATCATGTAAAGAGTAATGCAATGTGAAAGAGGCCAGATCTAATTATGTGACAAGAGTCACATGAAAATGATTATGTTCTCCATCTTATCCAGAATTGTCGACATGCCTCTCTTAAAAAAACTACTCCCTTCGTTTCTTGATGTAAGGTTTATAGTTTTTTGAAGAAAAAAATCATAATATAAGGTGTATTTGTTATAAATGGACAATTTGACCCATCAAAAAATGAGATCTAGTCTCAAAAGAGCGATTTAACGGATTGCATTCATTTTGTGCCTATAAAGAACTCATCTATCACGTTTTTTTCTAGAAAAAAATTAGTCCACTATGCAAAATACACATGTCTTAATATTCGTGCAGAAAATTATACACCCTACATTCAGGAACGGAGGGAGTAGTTAGTTACATTATTCCCTTGTTTGCATTTATAAGTCTCCTTGATTTTTAGTTAAACTTTGACCCGAAATTTAACTAAGAAAATATAAGTTACATGACACAAAGAGCATACGGTTGGCTTAACCTAAAGAAGTATTCGATGGTGTAATGTTTGTGACATATAATCATATTCTCTTAGTTAACATCATGGTTAAAGTTTGTCGAAATAACCCAAACAAAGGTAGCAATGATAACAAGAGAAGGTAGTTAAAAGGAAAATACAAAAATAATAGTACTCCCTCGGATCCGGAAAGAGTGTCGCGGAGTGCAAACGTACAGTTCAAGTCACGCCATTTAATTAGGATCGGAGGAACTAACCTTTTTCGTCACGAAACGTTTTTCTCGTCTGACTAAGAAGGAGGCGGCGATCTAGGATTCCACCCTATCCACGGCCACCATCCGCTATGTCTCCGCCGTCTTCGATCGTGAATCGATGGGTCCCCGCCTCTACTGATTTTCGCTGCCTAGCGGGAGGGGGTGGAAACTTCGGACCCGTGCTCGGTGCTGTTGTAAGGTCCCTAAAATTAGAGTTTGGTCAACTTACAACAATGTTATGATTGTTATGGTGGTGCCGCGGGACAAGAATAAGGTATACCCGCCTACTCGTCCACGTCGTTGGCGACGATCTCATCGGTGGCATTGAGGAGGGCGGGGAATCTTTGGTCGCGCCTCCATGGAGTGACGGATCTTGTCCGGTCTACGTGTGGTACGAGTTTGGTGTCAGATCAATTTAAGTGTTCAATGGCGATGACTTTGGCTTTAGGGTGTTTGTCCTTAGGAGCTCATGCACGAAGAATTTCCAGTTGTCACCAACAACGTCAAGCCATTTCCAGTAGGGGAGCGACAACAACGGCGCGTCGACGGCTCACTCCAGCGAGCAGTAGTGGTCGTTAGGTGGTCCAACGATTTCATGTTATTTTTATTATATTTGAGGTGATTTGTACAATTGTTAATTATTGTGAACTTGTATAATAGATCTGGATTCTTCTCGAGAAAATAGTAACCTTTGGCAAATCCTGAAGTGAAATTGAGACCGGAAGAGAAAAGAAGGCCGTGCCTCCATCGTCAGAAGAGAAAAAAAGAAGACATGCGTGCGCCCTGCTATTTCCCCTCTCCTGCTCGCGGCGCCGCGAGCTCGGATGCAAATCCTTAACTCGATTCTTCGTCTCCTCCGACGACCTGGCGTCGCCACCTCTCCTGTCCCAATGCACCGCCTCTCCTGTACCTCGCGACCTCTCGTCTCTTTCATGGCCTCTGCTCGGCCTCACTCTGCGCTTGCACGGCGAGTTTTCCAACTCATTGTGGCTCCAAATCCGGCTCTCCATCGTGTTTCTAGGTATGTTTTCTTGATCCGAGGGTAAGTTTTGTACCTTCAATCAGTTGATATAGTTGTCGATCTGGATTCTGAGAAACCATGGGTTTTTATTTGGCCTTTAAGTTGATTTATTAGTAAGGAAAATAAGGACGAAAAAGAGTAAAAGGTTTAATCCTCTTTCGTGATTTATTAGTAAGGTTTTGCCGGATGCTGAGATTGACCTTTTATTCTCTTTCGTGATAGGTTTCCTCATGCATCTCGGAACATGGCCAGCACCAGTGGTGGAGTAAACGGTTATAAGTCTGGTAAGCCAGACAGGCGATCACGTATGTCTTCTACCAACAATCACTCTGCCATCAGCGAATGCATGAAAAAGATAGAGGCGAGGGGCACAACATTGGAGGTTAGAAGGAGCACAATCAAGGACCGCAAGAGGGCAGTGGTAGTCAGTGATGAAGAAGATGTAAACAGTCTGGAAATTCTTCCAAAAAGCACACACCGTGATGGTTCTTTATATGATGTGGGCACTCATATATGGAAAAGACACTATCACGTTATGGACCGTAGTGAGAGTAAGTGGTCAATATCTCTTTTCCTTTGTTATTATGAGAACACTTTTCTAGTTATAGGATCAACTCATATGCTCTGTCGAAACCTTGAGGCTAATTTATCTTTCCTTTCTTTACTTTTACAAGTTAAATGTCGTTGCACTGCCAGAGATAAAAGGAAATCTCGTCAAATGGTAATCGAGGGGTGCATTTGTTAGGTTTTGCAGAAGTATAGGAGAGAAACTAACCGTACTTTAGGTCGTGATTCATTGGAGATCATATCTTCCCTGAAATTTTTCGATTGTCCAGATAACAGCCTTTAATTAATTTGGTTCACCTTTACCCCTTCCCTCCGCAACTTTCCTTTTTATTAGAATAAATTGCACATCCCACTAAACTTTGAGGCACTTGTTTGCAGTTTCCTCTTTTTCTTAGAATGGTTTTAATTCATTCCACAGTGATATTTATCCTTTTGTTTTTTGATCACTTCTATATTTGAAATTTGTGAGGTGAGAGCAACTCTAGCAGAATCCTTATATTCCATCTATATTCCTTAGAAACTCCAAATATAAGGAAAAACCCTACTCAAGAAGATTCCTTAAAACACCCCATTCCTTGCAGTTTGTGAGGATCTTCCCTAAAACTACCCTCTGCATCCTTAAAGTTAAGGAAAACTGGCCCTTCCTTATCACGTTCTGTAAAACCCACCGAGCCCTCCTGTGAAAAAGGAGGCTGGAGGTCGACAGAGGCAAGGGAGGCACGAGTCTATAGCGGCGTGTTTGAGCAGCGAGGGATCTGCTGTCAGGAGGTCTTTCACACCTCCTGGTACGCTCTGTCGGGACGTGCTCCTCCCCTGGCCGGAGGTGAGGCCGTGACGCTCGTCCTGCAGCTGACTGTGGAGAGCTCTGGCGTTGCTTCCTCGACCTGTGACTCAACTAGCGCTGAGTACAGGGAGGTCCGACGATGCTCCACTCTCCCGGACAAGCACGCTCCGGTGTCCCGTTGAGTAGAATACCGGTGGCGATTGGCGCGTCAACAAGCGACGAATTGCGTGCAAGGTCTTTTTTGGCAATTTGTGTTATGAATTGTTTTTGTGTAGAATGAACTCACTTGTGAAGCAATAATGTATGTATCTTATGTTTTATTTGGTAATGCGGCAGTAGAACATTTTGAATGAGAAAGAGATCGACCATTACGTCAATATTGTGAACTTCATTCAAATTTAAAAACTATGGATTTGAAATGTTGTTGAGTTTTGTGTGGTAAAACACACAAGTTTGGATTGTTATGGAGTTCATATGGAGCTTCACAATGAAGTTTATATTCACAAAGAGAAGGAAAAAGGAGAGATGATTATTAGGAATCTATCAAAGCAGCCTTCCTTATACACCCAGAAAAATTACAGTATCTTCCTTGGAACTATTGTAAGGAATCTGCTATAGTTGCTATGATAGATTGCATCACGCCCTATGCTACGGAATATGTTCATAAGCCTCCATTCTTTTTAGCTCTCTTTTGGTATCCTGGGTGTTAAATAGGTTTAGTTGCTCCTGACCTATGGAAACAGATGGAAAATTATGAACATATTTTATAATGTATGATGTTATCTACCATCATAATAAATCAACTTAATAGAGGATTTCTGGTATAGAAAGAGAAACAGAAGAATATTTCATCAAGTTTTCTTGGGGTAAACATAACCAATACATAGTGTAGGCCTGTAGGGGCTTATGAAATATTCTGGGATAGTAAAATGGACATTTCCCTTTCTGAGGTGATTAAATGTTAATCTCTTTTTCTTTGGGTTTTTTCTAAAGGAAAAACCTTTTGAGAGAGCAGAATTCTTAGTAAAAAACCGTTGATTTTCACTTAGATGAAAACGAGAACTTCCAATATGGCCATGGAATCCTCAAGTGCCACGTTTACTTTTCATATAGCTGATATTTATTTCCTGTATGAATTTCCAACTGTAATATAACTTTTATTTTTTGATGAAGCTTGGCTGGAGGCTATGATGTTATCAAATCCCACAGATTGTGTCATCGATAATGGAATTTGCACGGAGCATACACCTCGTCCGATGTTGCAATTTTTTTCAATAAAGTTAGCTAAACTTTTTGTGGCTAGGGCCCAGTAAAGTTGTATGGATACATAGCAGTGCGGGATGGTCTGGATCCATCGCTTAATTATGTTGTCAATTTAAGCAGGGATGATCCCATCATCGTGGAGAAGGTGAACAGCAATACTTATCTGCAATTATTTCAAGGATTAAGTCTAGCCACCAACCCTGGTATTGAGGTTATTTACTTAGCACCCTCGAGAAAACCAGTTACTCTGCTCCTTAAAGTATTCTATACCATTCAAATCACCACGTGGGCAAAACCAACCCAGGGAATGATTTAGATGGTATGGAATACTTCAGGGTTGAGAAGGCTAAGAAAACGAACCTTGATACTTGAGTGGATTAAGTAGACTTATGCCTGATTTCAAATTATTTTATTCATTTGACATTAGAAGGCTGAACTTAGCACATGCATAGAACAGATGAGATTGGATCATACATAAGTAGCAGAATCGTAGTTTGGATTGTATAAGCCACTACCTTACCATGTCTATATTGTGAAATGATATTTACTGGGGAAGTTTCAGAATTATGAATAAGTGAGTATCATGTATTTCAAACAAAGTTACTTTATTTTCTCTTTTCATTTCAACAGGCTTTTGCAGTTGTATTTGGGATTCTAACAAAATCAAATAAAAACATCGGGGACCAGTTTTTCCCTCTGTAACACCATTATGCACTCTGGAGTCATTTCAGTTTGATAGGTGACAACTGACAAGTATTTTGGTCATCAATTGTTAAATATCCCTCAAGTAAATATTGTTACAAGTAACACAGCTTAAGAGAAACATTTAGCTTCACTTGTTTTTACTATCATACGAAGAGCTACTAAATGCTAGCAATTTTTTAGGGTTCCCTGATCAAGATGGCTGGCCCTAAGCGAGGGATAGATTTGTTTGGCAGAGTTCTAATCGAATATGACATGAGGATCAAGACAGGCGAACAAGCAGAAGACGATCTACAGCTGATTGACGGCATATCAGCCATAGACGACATGGGGGGCATATGGAATTGTGCATTCAAGAAACGCATCCATGGCGATCATGGTGAAATTGACTTGACCGCATCACGTATTGATCGCGCGGTTGAGGGAACTGTAGAAGTTATCGTATCACGAGTGCAAAGCAGCTTCAACTTGTGTCTTAGTTGTTTCATCGGTGGCTTTGATGAAGAAATCCGGCTCTTTGATGGTGTCATTGGTGAGTCATGTGGCTTGAAGAGGTCTGTCATTGCTCTAGTGAAGGGTTCCACTATGGATTTAAGGTTGAAGATCGATGGCGCGGAGTCATCTAGTTCAGTTGAACATGGTTGTTCCTTCAAGGCGGACACCCATGGGCATGGTACTCGAGAGATAAAGACTGGTTTTGGGTTGATCTCAGTGAAGGTGACTTGGTCGACTTTGATTGCGGGGTAGATACTAGGTTAATTTCGGTACATCCCAACCTTATATAGATCAAAAAGCTGTGACTGTGAGGAGTGTGCCAGGATTATAAGTTGTCAAGAAGTCTGAGTCGTGGAGTTGTGGCAGTTCACTGCTATTCCTTCCCTGTCAATCTACAGTGTGCGACGCTGAGAGGAGTAGTCAGCATGGGGGTCTTCACACTATTAGGCACCAGATAGCTTCAAAGGTCCTAGCTAATCGTTTGAAGGTTTTCTTACCTGCTGTGGTGTCCGAGAACTAGAGTGCATTCGTTCCAGGACGGCTTATTACCGATAATGCACTGATTGCGTTTGAATGCCTTCGGCTTATTACCGATAATGCACTGATTGCGTTTGAATGCCTTCACACTATTAGGCACCAACGAGCGAAGAGGCCTTTTTTTGCTCTGAAGATCGACATGATGAAAGCCTATGACCGGGTTGAGTGGAGTTACTTACACAGATGCTTGTCTCGGTTGGGCTTTGCTAGCTCGTGGATCAGCTCGGTGATGCGATGTGTAACTTCTGCTCGATATGCTGTCCGGGTGAATGGAGATCTTACAGAGCCTGTGTTTCCCTTGCGCGGCATCCGCCAAGGGGACCCTATCAGCCCTTATTTATTTCTGCTTTGCACTGAGGGATTATCTTGTCTTCTGCATAAACAGGAGGATCGAGACGAGCTCCAAGGCATAAAAAATGGTAGACTCGGTCCTGCTATATCTCATTTACTGTTTGCAGACGACAGTATCTTCTTTGCTAGGAGTGATAAAAGGAGTGTTGATGCGCTAAAGATAATTCTGGACAAGTCCACGATATTCTTTGGTAATGGCTATGAGGTGGGGATCAAGGAGGAGATAAAGCTATGCTTGGGAGTTTTTAATGAATCTCTACAGGACTCCTACCTTGGTATGCCCACGGAAATTGGCCGCTCCCCGGTTAACACCTTTCGGTTCTTGAAACGAGACGAGGCTCAAAGCAGTGATCCAGGCGATTCCGACATACATTATGAGTTGCTTTCAGCTTCCCGTAGGTAATTGTGAACAGATGAGGAGAACCATCGCTGATCAGTGGTGGGGTTTCAAAGACGGGAAGAGGAAGATGCACTGGAGATCTTGGGAACGGTTAACAACTCCAAAAGCTATGGGGGTCATGGGCTTCCGAGACATGGAGATTTTTAACCAAGCAATGCTGGGCAGGCAATGTTGGAGGCTGATTACTGATCCCAAGTCTTTATGTGCTCGTGTCCTAAAGGGACGTTATTTCCCCAACGGCAGTTTCTGGGATGCCACTGTTCCTCGCTCGGCTTCGTACACTTGGCGAAGTATCATTCATGGAAGGAAGCTGGTTCATCTAGGAGCTCGGTGGGTTGTTGGTGATGGTAGTGCAATCAGGATCAAGTCAGATCAATGGATTCCTGGTATTCTCCCGGAGAGGTTGCATACTCGTGTTCCTCTAAGTGAGGGGCAGACGGTGGACACGCTCCTCTCGTCGGATGCAAGTTCATGGGACACAACAATTGTTCGCGCTGTGTTTGAGGAGGAGGTGGCAAATCTTGTCTTACAGATTCCTATTAGCAGACATGGCGGTGACGATTTCTTGTCCTGGCCGTTCAGCCGTTTTGGTACCTATACTGTTAGGAGTGCTTATCATATGGCAAGAACACAAGCATGCACCGAGACGAGAAGTGTTTCCGGGAAAGGTATGTCTTCCAGCTCCAGCGAAGATATGAAATTGTGGAAGGCGCTATGGCCATTAAGTCACCGGAGAAAATGAAGATCACGCTTTGGCGCTTCGCTCACAACTGCCTGCCAAGCGGACAGCAGCTTGCACGGCGCTTTATTCCGGCCTCTCCTCTGTGTGTGCACTGTTCTGCTGATGAAGATGTCGAGCATGCGATGCTGCGATGCCCTTTCGCCAGGGAGGTTTGGAAGCTGCTTCGGGGTTCTTTTGATTTTCACCTGAACCGTAAGTTTTTCAACTCTCCCAAAGTGTGGCTAGCTGATTTCTTGGATCAACACAACAGCTTGTGTGCCACGGTTCTTGCTGTCACTTTCTGGCATCTATGGGATGCACGCAACAAATTAAGAGAAGAGGGGGGCACCTTTCATCCATCTTCTGTAGCTGGGAAGATACAGGCCTATGTGGAGATGATCGAAGAACACCTGGGTGAAACCCAAAACTGTCAACAGGCGTGAGACAACCTATGAAGTCTCCTGATCTCCGCCGCGGGCAGGTTTGATTCAAGTTAATGTTGACGCTGCGTTGTTTTCCTCGTCACGCAGGATGGGAGTTGGGGTGGTGGTACGTGATCACACTGGGAGGTTTGTGGCTGCATGCGGCGACAGCTTCCCAGAAGTATTGCTACCCGAGCTTGCTGAAGCCATGGCGATCCGCTTGGCTTTAAACTTTGCCCAGGCTGACGGTCTCGATGGAATTCTGGTGGGGTCGGACTGTCTATCCGTGGTGCAGCGGATTCAATCTGTGGAGTGCGATCGGTCTACTCTGGGACCGGTGATCGTGGATATCAAGAAGATGGCGACCGAGTTTAGGTCGATTAAATTCATCCATGTGAGGCGTTGGCAGAATGTGGCCGCGCATGTTTTAGCTCGTTCATGTGAGTCTACCTGTAATTCTATTTGGCGTGGTGTGTCCCCGGATTGCATCCGGGAAATAATTTGTAATGACTGTGTTTGTTGATCAATAAAGCTCATACGTTCTCTCTCGAAAAAAAAGCATGGGGGGTCTTCCTAGGGGTTTTGCCCGTGCGTTGCTACTGGCGCGTCTCTGCTGAGTGCTGACCCGCCTGTCGCGCACGCATCCGTGTGTATTTTGCAGGCTGGGTCTTTTCTCTGGTTTTTTGTTGTTGTTGGGAAGAAAGGAATGTAAATTGTGGTGATTTTTGTTGGTAGAAAAAATAATGTAAATTATGGTTATGATTGCTTGTTGTTAATAAAAGGAATGTAAATTTTGTGGGAGGAGGCGCTTGGAGCGAAGCTCATGTGTGCGCGTATGTGTGCGTTCTTATGTATGAGCAGTGCTCATAGGCACTACTCCAGGCGTCTCCAGCTCAAAACCCTGCGTGCAGACATATTATGTTCTTTTTTTTGCGAAACACAGTACAGAAGCAGACGCTCACATACGCGCACACACTCACCCATAAGAACGCACACACGCACACCCTATCCCTATGAGCACCTCCGAGAGACTGACACACGCACAAACATATTATGTTCTCTCATTGCTAGTATAAGCCGATAGGGCGAGTTGAAAAGAGAACAAATCATATGTGCCGTGCCCGGTTTCGTTTTTCCAAGAGCTCACTTCTATGGAACACAAGTACTCCACATTGCATTGCTTCATTTTCAAAAAAAAAAAAAAGGACGAACGATAGATGAGCCAAGTGCATTACCTTTCGTGTCTTTTCTTGATTAGCATGTGACACATTCAGACCAAGGAAGAAAGAACAGAAAATTATTAGAAAGACGGCAAGTGAGGTTGGGCCTTGCTCGGGTGCTCGGCCCAACAGCGGCTCCTCCCCGCGGGTGGTCAGCCCATCTACGCAGCCCAAGGACAGCTCCCAGACGACCAGGCCCACTCAACCAAAAGCTACTCATTTATATCCCTGGCGTTGGATCCCCTCCGGAACCCTAGATCAGAACTTAGGGTTTCTAGCTCCTCCAAGAGACGTGCGCCGCAACCGCATTCGGGCAAAGCGCCTCACATCTCTCTCCAAGTCCGGCACGAACTCGCCTCCCTCCGCCATGGACCGCGGCCGCAACGACGACGACCGCAGGGGCAAGCGATCCTACGACGAGTATGCCGGAGGTGGGGACCGCCGGGATCTCAGGGAGCGACTGCAGCGGGAATACGCGGAAAACCGCCGGCAAGAACGTGAGCAAAACCGCCGCCGCGAGGAGGAGCGTGCGCGCGACGCTAGGCCTCTGTATCCTCCCGCGCCATACCCACGAGGGCGTGAGTATGGCCGTGGCGGTAATCACAGTAACAACTCCAGCAGGATTCCTCCGCGGCCGAGCCTACCTCCAAGACTTCCAAATCCGCCCCCGAGACTTCCAAATCCGCCACCTAGACTGGATCCGGAGAGCTCGGCCATGGGGGCCGCAGCCTCAAAGGAGCCGCAGTCGGCAGACACATCCAAGATCATGTGCTACAAGTGCAGCCAGCTAGGACACCGGCAAGCTGAGTGCACCCAAGAGGCGTTCTGTGTCAAGTGCCAGCGCATTGGCCATCTCTCGGCCATGTGCGTTGAAGATCGCAATGTGCCCTACTGGGCGGGCTTCGGGCGCAATGGAGTGGGTTTCATGTGCCTGGATGTGCCATCTGAAGAAGTTCTGCAGGCCAGTCTGAATACGGCCACGCTTTATGTCGATGAAGCCATTCTTTCGGTGAAAGAAGTTGAAGCTGAGTTCAAAGATCTGGTCCAAGAAGATTGGGATTGGCAAGTTAAGCAGCACAGCGAGTCGGACTTCGAGCTAGTCTTCCCTTCCCAACAGCTGTTGAGGATGGCCATCCGGGGTGGGGGTGGTAGCATCCGACTGCCCCTATCCAGAGCAAGGGCTCTGGTAGCGGAGGGTCCCATGGTGGTTCAGACCACATCTGAGCTCGCAGAGACCTGGGTCAAGCTGCATGGGGTCCCATCGCAATACAGACACGTCGACAGGCTCATGGTTGGGACCAGAGCGGTGGGTCGACCAATGGAGGTTGACTCGCAAACCCTAGAGCTCCAAGACAACCGGTGCGGATGAAGTTCGGGTGCCAGGCCTCGGTTCCGGTGGTTGATTATATTTTCCTGTGTGTGAATGGCCAGTCCTTTAAGGTTAAGGTGGAGGTAGAAAAACCTAAAAGTAATTCAGCTACTCCCCCTCCGCCACCACCTAAGAAAGGCAAAGACAAGGACAAGGATCATGATGATCAGAAGCATTTGAACGTGAGCTCGGATGAGGATTCAGACACCCACCCATCGCGCAGGGGCAGTAGAGAGAAGAATGCTAGCCCTCCTGCACCGCCCAAGGGTGGGAAAAATGGGGGAGGCCACAAATCTGCAGCATCTCTTAGCACTCCGAGACAATCGCTTGGGCTTGCTCCCCAGAAGGAGAAGGACTCCCAACTCCCGTTGGTGGCACAAGACGCAACGCTGGATCCCCAGACCGCCCCTCCGCAGAAGACAATGCCAGAGCCGCTTATCAACCAATACGGCTCGTTTCTATCTCGGGACATGCCAGTTCATCTGAACATAGAGAAGAGGTCCGAGACGGAAGCGGATCACCCAGCCCCAGAAGCATCAAAGCAGATAGAAAACTCTGCAGCCACCGTTACCGTCTCTGACCAGCCCCCGCCATCGCCATCCATCACTAATGATTCTACCTTGGACCCAAATAAGGCGGCCTCGTTTACTGTCAGTCCCTCGGTGGTGGAATCGAGCGACCTGGACCGCAACAGAGAATGGCGCAGCAAGGCCAATGAAGACAGAGCTGCTAGGGTGCGGACCGCACCCCTCCCGCAACCAGACTTCACTGATGAATCGCCGCAGGCAGGAAGCGTCCAGAACCCCTCTCCAGTGTCGCAGCTGTTCGGGAAGGTGATCCCGGAGCTGGCGGCACCGGTTGCAAGAGCCCCAAGAAGCGCGTCCATCCCTTTTCCAGCTACTTCTCAGCGGAAGAGCGTTCGGGGTGAAGGGCGCACTGAGGGACCAGTCCTGGAGAGGGCGATCCAGCTGACTAAGGAGAAGAACAAAACAGGTACTTCAGCTGCAGATTTTACTGTTTTTACCGATCTTCCAGATTCGCATTTTATGAAAGTAGCTGTAGATAGCTCGGTGGTTTTTTCTGATACGGCGGGTCCTCCCGCTGAGATTATTTCTATGTTCCGTGCTGCTGAGCTTGCGCAAGCTGAGTTGGCTCTTGCGCGAGAGAAAATCAATGCAGATTTAGAAGCCGCAAAGATAGAAGCGACAAACGCAAAGGCGGCAGAGGCAGCAGGGGCTGCTTCTGCCCCGGATGCGACAACACCAAAAGAAGCTACTCAGACAAGAAGAAAGTCCAAAACCTGCGAGAACCCTAGCTCGGGCCCAGCTAGGCGTACTCGGGGACGAGCCAAAGCGACCGAGTCGCCGGCAAGGAAACCATACACCCGCCAAGCACGGGCAAAAGGAGGGGTTCCTTAATGCGAGCTCTATTTCTAAACATCCGCGGGTTCGGTGCACCGGGGCGCCGAACACTGCTAAAAGAATACATCCGGAAGCATAGGATTGATGTGGTTTGTCTTCAGGAAACAATCAAGCAGGATTTCAGCGATCAGGAACTCAGAAGCATTGAAGTAGGGGAACAATTCTTTTGGAACTGGCTCCCGGCCATCGGGCACTCCGGGGGCCTGCTGTTAGGCGTGAGGGATAGCCTACTCGAGGTAGGAAATATTGACAGGGGTCAATACTTCCTCAGTTTTTCAGCCCTTCACAGACCATCCAAAACCATTCTCGAGATCATAGGTATCTACGGTCCGGCGGACCATAGTAACTCTGAAGCCTTCCTTACTGAGGTGTCGTCCAAGATTGACAGGTGTCAACTCCCAGTGGTGATGGGAGGAGATTTCAACTTAATCCGGGGAAGCGAAGACAAAAACAACAATAACTTAAATTGGCCGAGAATTAATCTGTTTAACGCTCACATTGCTGGCTGGGGTCTACAGGAAGTGACGCGCTCGGGGGCGCGGTATACTTGGACCAATAAAAGGCTCAACCCAGTAAGATGTGTGTTGGATAGGGTGTTTATTTCGCCATCTCTCGATGCTCTATGGCCTTTATGCACGCTCGTGGCAGAAACCAGCCTCGGGTCCGACCACACACCGCTTATTCTTGACTCGGGAGAGGGCTCCCTGGTCCGGAGTAATCGCTTTTTCTTTGAATCAGGTTGGTTCGAGGTGCCAGGCTTTCAACAAGTTATGTTAGAATACTGGGGGAACCTAACAAAAAAGGTCGGAGGGCGAGATATCATCGACTGGTGGATGTTTATGTCCCGGGGGACTAGACAGTGTCTTAGAGGGTGGAGCCGCAATCTGGGCAAGGCCTCTAGGGAAAAGAAGGCCTCCCTGCTTGCCCAGATCCAGGATATTGACAGTAAGGCGGACGCTATGGCTCTGGACGATGACGAATGGGCGTTTCGTTATCACCTAGAGGACCAACTCTTGCATATCTATAGATGCGAAGAGGAATATTGGAGACAGAGAGGGAGGATTAGATGGGCGCTCCAGGGGGACGCCAATACTGCTTATTTCCACGCCATTGCGAACGGCAAGCGTCGGAGATGCAACATTTCCTCGCTTACCACGAACATTGGTACCACTATTACCGGAAAGATCGAGCTCCAGAAGCATATCTATGATTTCTATCGTGACCTTCTTGGATCCTCCACGCCGCGGCATTGTGGTCTTGCTCTTGACACCTGGGGGGTGGATAGACAAGTTTCACAGGACGAGAACGATCGTTTAGCACTTACCTTCTCAGAATCAGAACTAGAAGTGCTGGTGAAAGAGATGAAGTCCGACACGGCACCGGGACCGGACGGGTTCCCTGTGCTGTTCTTCAAAAAATGCTGGCCCTTGGTGAAACACGGTGTTCTCCACATTCTCAATGACTTTATCCTAGGGAGGATAGACATTTCGAGGCTCAACTTCGGGGTGTTGACCTTGATCCCAAAAATTCAGGGGGCTGAAAATATATCCCAATTCCGACCCATAGCTCTCATCAATGTGATTTCAAAATTGTGTCCAAAGCGTTTGCCTCCAGACTTGATCCTATTGCTCACAGGATAATCAGCCCTAATCAGACCGCCTTCATCAAAGGTCGTTTTATTCTTGATGGGGCTTTGGCTCTTCACGAAATTGTACATGAACTCAAAAGCAAGAAAATGGGTGGCATTCTCCTAAAGCTGGACTTTGAAAAGGCCTATGACAGGGTAAACTGGGACTACCTCATTGAAGTGCTGCGCCGGAAAGGTTTCGATGCGGGCTTCATTCATAGAATTTCACAGTTGGTTTCGGGTGGACAAACCGCGATATCGATCAACGGAGAGATGGGCCCCTTCTTCCGTAATAAGCGAGGGGTGCGTCAAGGGGACCCCCTATCGCCTCTTCTGTTCAACTTCATTGCAGAAGGGCTGTCAGCCATACTGTCCGCTGCCAACGTGGCGGGGCACATTCACGGGGTGGTGCCGCACTTGGTTCCAGGGGGAATCACTCACCTACAGTATGCTGACGACACGATCATTCTGATCCAGAACAAGGAGCTGGATATCGCTAATCTAAAGTTTCTGCTGATGTGCTTTGAGAACATGTCTGGGCTTAAAATCAATTATCACAAAAGCGAGGTTTTTGTTCTGGAAGAACCGCTTGAAAGCAGACAGAGGATTGCCAGACAGTTGAATTGCAATTTAGGGTCGTTTCCTTTCATCTACCTCGGGCTACCTGTCTCGGACAAAAAGCTAACCATTGAGCAGTGGTTCTTCCTGGTTCAGAAACTTGCAGACAGAGTGGAACCTTGGATTGGTAGATTCCTCTCCTCGGGTGGCAGACTCGTTTTATCCAACTCTTGCCTTGCTAGCCTTCCCATGTTCGCGATGGGTTTATTCCTCTTACAGGACGGGGTTCACGACCAGTTCGATTCGCACCGCGCCCGTTTCTTTTGGGAAGGAGCGGGAACTAAAAGAAAGTACCATATGGTGAACTGGCCAGACATGTGTAGACCAAAGAACTGTGGTGGCTTGGGTATCTTAAACTCAAGGAAAATGAATGTGGCGCTGATGCTAAAATGGGTGTGGAAGCTCTATCAGCTTGATGACTCGATCTGGGCAGTTCTCATTAGAGCAAAATACAATGCTGCGGGGATGTCTTTGCAAGCTCGGACCGAGGGGGTTCGCAGTTTTGGAAGAGTATCCATAAGATCAAGCACCTGTTTAAACTGGGTGCGAAGCATAGGGTGCAGAATGGACAGCGTACGCTCTTTTGGCATGATTGGTGGACCGGAGAGGGCCCTCTCAGTCTTGCTTTCCCTTTGCTGTTCAGTATCTGTGAGGATGAGACGATTTCGGTCGCTCAAGCGGTCAGCGGGGGCTGTCGTTTTAGGCGATCTTTGGATCCCGTAGGTCTGAACCAGTGGTTACAGTTGGAAGAAGTTATCAGAGCAACGAACCTGAACACAGCGGCGACAGCGTGTCCTGGTCTCTAGACGCGTCGGGTAAATACTCTGTGAGCTCCATGTACAAGAAACTTTCTCAAGGCGCGACGATTGCTCAGTTCCAAGAAATTTGGAAAGCCAAAATTCCCCTCAAGATTAGAATCTTTTCCTGGCAACTTATTCTAGACCGCCTACCCTCTGGCGCACAACTCGCCACAAGGCAAGGGCCTTCTGACGGCAAGTGTGCCCTGTGTGGACAAGTTGAAGATGCCTCACACATCTTCTTTAGGTGCTCCTTGGCGGTCTTTATGTGGTCAGTCCTGCGCCAAGTCCTAGGGAGGACTTGGTGCCCACAAAACTTCGCACAATTCTTTGTAATTCTAGCTGATTTTTCTGGCCGTAGACGTAGATTGATTTGGCTTTTGTTTCTAGCTCAGGCTTGGGCGCTTTGGGCTGTACGAAACAAGCTATCTATCGAAAAGAAAACCATTTCGCATCCGGCTGACATTATTTTTAAATCCATGATCTTCTTACAGTCCTGGATACCTCCTCTCAAGGCGCAGGACAAGGAGGGCGCAAGGTGGTTGGTCGCAAAGCTTAGAGAACTCCATGCCGCTTGCCTTCCCCCAAGATAGGGCTGGTGCTTTTCGCTCGATGCTGGTCACTCTTTCTAGCTTTATTTGGCTAAGCTGTAAGCCGCAGCATGTTGCAACTTTTATTTGGCTAAGCTGTATGCCGCAGCACTGTAAAACTCTGTGGGAACCTCTAGCTTTGTTAACTCAAAGCTGGGCATTAATAAAATTGCCTTGTATCTAAAAAAATTATTACAAGAGCAACTTCTCCATTCTCTCCATCTGTTCTGAACTATAAGATTTTTTTTAAATGGCATGTATATAAATGTGTTTCAGTGTGTCCGTATACTCATTGCAGTCTGTATGCCACACATAAATATTTAAAACATTTTACAATTCGGAACGGAAGGATTACATTCCATTACCTATCGAAGGTATTACTTGTGTGAAAACAACGTCTCTTCGGGGTAATACCCAAGTTCTTAGTACCAACTAGCCATCTATTTGTGTTTAATTGTCGGAGAATAAACATGCCCCTTCTTTCCCCCTTCGACCGGTCACATCCACCTGATCATTCTCTCTTCCCCGCCACCTCCACCGGCTGAACCACCATCGATGAGGCCGCCCTGCCTACTCCGTCGATATGGCGCCGCCCTAGCCATCCTTCCAAACCCGAGGAGAGGCAGCATTTCATCCCCTCGCCTCTGCCACTATGGACAGCCGCGTCGGCCCATCTCTGTTGCAGTCTAGGCCCTGGCTTAGAGCATCTCCACCGGTGGCCCAACAGAGCATCCGACAAGTGTGACGGACACATGCTATGGGAGCGTCATGTTGCCGCCCTATTGGGAGCGCCTCGCCCCACCGGCGGCTCCCAATAGTTTTTTTTTTTGAGAAAAAAATGAATCTCGAATATGGACAACCGGCGATATTTCATTGAATTCGAAGGACATTTAACAAAATTAAACGAAATTTGACAAACGATATTTAACAAACGATATTTAACGAAATTTTAATTTAACGAAGTTTAAACTAAACCCTAGACCCTAGATCTAGCGGCGCTTCTGGCTATGGCGAGAGAAGGAGGCCTATCCCGGCAACGACATCATCAAGAAATTTGCATGCCTAAATGATCTGCCGCCGGAAGTGTCATCTTCTATTGACGGCGGTGGCTGAGGCTTCCTTTCGCCGCCGTCGGCTGCGGCCTTGAGAAACTTCTCCGAGTCACCGCCCTTGCCGAGTGTGGTGGGGTTTGATCTTGCGATGCTGGAGGGAGGCCTCGATGGCGGCTTCCATTCCCTCCCACTATGGCTCTGCCCAGCCGTCGTCGCTGTCCTGCGCCCCTCCTCCGGTGCCTGTGCCGGTGGTGGGGCAGGTTCCTATGCCCCTCCTATGGTGTTGGTGCCGCTGGTAAGGGAAAGTCAGGCAGCTCATCGTCACTAGAGCGGGCCCGCTAGTCGTCCGACGCGAACCACTCCCTCGGTGGCCATCGCATGCCGGCGGGAAGGAAAGGTGTCGCGGCGCGCCTCGTACTCCGCGTCTATCACGGCGTGCCAGTGCGGCGTCGAGATGGAGTAGAAGGGGTCGACGCGTTGCGCCCACGACAAGTCCTCCATCGCTGCATGATGTAGTCGAGACGGGTCTTCCCGCTGAGCCGTGGCGCCACTGACACCTTGACGACGTTCAGCACCCACCCCTCGGCTAGCTGAACGCCATCTGGCACCGGTATGTTTTGGCCGGAGTGGTCCTCCACCGCCTCGACTGACAGCGTCGGAGGAGGCACCACGCAGGAGGAGCTGGTCGCGTCGATCGCAAACGGATATGACGGCAAAGGGTATGCGGCCGTAGGCGGTGCTGCTAGGGGCGGCGCACGAGGAAGGCATGCTCCTCGGGCCGCATCTCCGCAAGGAGGCAGCGTTGCTCCTGTGCCGCGTTCCACTTCACCTCCTCGCGCTGCACGACTTTCCCATCTGTCGCTCCTCTTTCAAGAGGCGGCGCTGCTCCGCATGATTGTGGCGGCGCTCGAGGGTCATGGTGCGTTCGCGCCGAGCACGACAGTCTGCGGCCAATAGATGGCGGCGGGCAAGTGATGGTCCCGAAGAGCAAGGCTTTGATACCTGCAAAAGTAAACGGGATTAGGTTGAGACTCCAAGTGCAGAGTGTATAGTAAGTGGAAGACAGTTTTCCCCACGAGGGGTGACTCGAGGGTTTAATATCGAACTCTCGGGAATCTGAAGTGGTAGATTTATCTTCTTATCCTTCTTTTGGTTACCTACAAAACAAGGTTAGATGTTTTGGTCCTCAACCTCACCTGTGGTTGTCAAGCACAAGGTGTAAGAATGATATCAGGATAGTTATGCAATGCAAACAAGAAATAAATATGCAATGATGGTGGATGCAATGACAAATGATATTTTTGGGTTTTTGAATGATGTATGCAAGATGAAAAGTATTTTTGTATTTTCGGATTTAATGATGGCTGAAAATAGAAAAGTGGTATATGGTGTTGGAAAGGTGTTTCTTATGATTA
Organism: Poa pratensis; assembly: GCA_947311845.1. Taxonomy (NCBI): domain Eukaryota; kingdom Viridiplantae; phylum Streptophyta; class Magnoliopsida; order Poales; family Poaceae; genus Poa; species Poa pratensis. The sequence goes on along the minus strand of CAMZMU010000089.1, from coordinate 33,157,211 downwards.
AAAATGGACTGGGGTTCATGGTTTCACAAATGCACTCTCTCTTTATAAAGTGGTAGACAATGGAACACACACAGTTAACATATGAGATTGCAACATAGGGTTTGATAACAAGTTAGTTAGATATATGGGCATCACGTCCTAACATAGAGATCTTTTGGTTATTAACCTCTCTTATACTCCAACAAGATGCGAACTAAATCATAACACCTCAGTAATTAAGATAACTCAGAGTATAGCATTAAGTATCATGACATGAAGTGAAAATAAGAACATGCTAGATCTAGTCATGGAGTAGTGGCAATGGTCACGCCCACATCCCCGGTAGCATGGTATTTTAGTTTATCCCTAGTGAGGCAACAAAATAAGGTAAAGATACCAAAATGGATCGCAGAACTTTCTCTCACGTTCACTGCACTAGCCACCCCCCGTTACTCCAACTAATGCACACGTTCCCCCACACACGCTCTCATAAACATGCTTGATCAAAACAAGTAGACAAGAACGGGGTACATAATATGCATCTATACTCATAACTGAAACAAACATTGCAATCTCAAACATATATTAACTCATAAAGATCCACCACAAAGGTATTACAACGGTGACCGTAATCATGTTCAGCAGCTCATACGGTGCTAATTAGTGAAGCTCAAGAGAGGAGAGATACATAAGTTACTTCCACAAACCCATAGTCCAGAGGTGGACTACTCCCTCTTCATCATGGATACGGTGGTCGATGGAGAAGATGGAGACCACGCCGGCAGCGCCCCGCCGGAGTTTTCCCCCTCCAATCTGCAGCTCCTGATCTCCGTTTCGGTGTTTCTGTGTTTGTGCGGCGCTCCTTCCAGAGAACGTCGGGGGACCTTTTATATAGGCGTTTTTAGGTCAAGACGATGTCGGTGGAGAAAAGATCGAAGGCAACGGAGCCACGAGGGCCAAACGAGTGGGCCCCACGCGGCCACAGTACCTGGCCGCGTGGGCCACCCCCGTTTGGTCCTCGGACCTCCGTTTGTTTGCTTCCTTCGCCCACAGGTCTTCTTCCTTCCAAATATTGACGCCCGTAAATTTCCAGGTGATTTCGTTGACGTTTGGGTCCCTGAAACATTAAAATAAGAAAACGGGGTTTTCTGCCTGTGCAGGGTTAATTCCATAAAAATACGAAATAAATGAATATTCCCAAAAATCATTATAAAACATTGATATAACCCTTATATGATGCAAATATGATTGGAATATAAGCAATTAAAGTGCAAAGTTCATGTATGCATTTTACATGCATCAGCAAGCTCCTCTTCGGTCATCGGTAGTCGTAGCTTGCGGTTGCCAGGCATGCTCGCTAGAGGATAGGTGAGGTGTTGTGTGGAGAGGAGAGGCGCACCGACGCCGTTTTAAAGCCGACGTGGAGCGGAGGCTGGCGCCGCATTAATGCCGCCACCAGCTCGTCTGCCACGAACATTGACGCCTACGATGCGTGTGAGGCACCGCCTGGTCTTCCATTGCTGCGCTTGACGCGTAGTGTCGTTTACGCCCACCTGGGTAGCCGTTGCGTCAATAAAACGGGCATGCCGGCCATAATAAATCCACCTTCGTCCGCTGACACGTCTGACACTCGGGTTTCCGCGATTGCCGGTATGTCCGCTTGCCTCCCTACAAACAAGACGCGAAACGGTGTTGCCAGACGCTGTATTGGGGCGCGCCAGCAAGTTTTGGGCTATTAGGCGCGTCGGTGGGTTCCGGCACGCCCAATAGCCGCTGCTCTCCCTCTCCCTGGTCTGGTTCCTCGATCTGTCGTAATGGACGAGGGGAGTAAAGGAGTGGGGGCCATGCGGTATGACACGCTTTGATCATGGCCACGATCTACCACTTAAGGATGACTCCAACGGGCCGACGCAAACGAACGCGCCTTTTGTCCGCGTTTGGTCCGTTTGGGTCAGCGAACGGACGCGCGTCCGGCCCAGGTCCGCCCCTTTCTGGCCACTGCACCCAACGGGGCCGACGCATTGAGTCCGCCCGGCCTTTTTTTCCAAACATTTTTCTTAATAAAAAGGATTACATATTGGAAACTGAAAATACATAATAAAAGACCTAATAAATCTAGGGCTTCTCGTCCTCCTCCTCCGGTGGTGGTGGTGAGTAGCCAGCTCATCGCCGGCTGGTGGGGCCGGTGGAGATCCAGGCTCGTTCGCCGGCGCCTCGGCCGGAGCTGGCTCGGCGGCAGGAGCCCATGGTGGCGCAAACCATCTTGGATCCGCGCCTCGCCGTTCCCACGGAGACCAGAGCTCCCACGGTGAATATGCCAGGGCTCGTGGAGGAGTCGCTGGCTCTTCCGGCGCGGGCACCTCCTCTTCCGGCGCGGCCACCTGCCCCTCCGGCACGGCAAGGGGCTCTTCCGGCACAGGCACCTCCTCCTCTTCTCGGTTGGCCATCGATGGGATGAGTGGCGAACCGCGGCGCGGCGAGGGATTTTATAGGAGGCCCGCACGCGGATTTGGAGCAGCCGGACCGTCGGCCAGATGTGAACGTCGGCGGTCTTCCCGGCATTAAACCTAAAACTAAACTTAAAAACATTAAAAAAAATAACCGACCACCGGCCGGCAAGGGGGAAGATAAAAGAGGGGCTCCGGCCTTGAGGAACGTCTAGCTACAAGCCCGTTCGGCCACAGACTTGCTGGCTCTTCCTTCGTCATGGCCAGGGCCAGCCGCGGACTAGCTGGCTCCTCCTCCTTGATTCTTTTGTAGCTACGAAACACGTAGCGGCGCCGGCTTCAGTGCAAAATTGGCCGCGCATAGGCGGGCCAGCCGGCGGGGATACGACATCAGTTGGAGCTGCCTGCTCCTTTGCCGGCCGCCTTGGCCTCGCGGTGCCGTTTGCGGCGCGCTTGCGCCGTCTCGGCCTCCTGTGCAGCGTCGGCAACGGCTCGCGCGGCGGATATGAACGCGGCCGCCCTCTGAGCGTTCAGCTGCATGTGGGCTGCCTCTTCCGCGGAGCTGTGGACATAGCCGCCCACGCCGATGAGAGGCTCGGCGGCGCGCTGCCCGCCGCGACACCGGCGGCGTACTCTTCTTCGTCGTTGTCGATGGAGTCGGAGTACGCGGCCTCCACCGCCCTTCTCTCGTCGTCCGACAGCCGCGGCGGCGGTGGCGGCTGCGGAATCATGCCAGCCCATGCCGGGCTGGTCACCATCCGGCGGGAGAAGCTGCCGCGATAGCGCCCGCGTGCGCTCATACGCGCTCGCTCGATCTGGTCCACCAGATGTTGCGACGGCGGCGGCGGATCCATTCCGGCGCGTGAATCTGCGCTTGGAGGTGGTGGCCACCGTGGCTAGGGGAGGAGAGATAGGGTTTGTGCTCTAGGGTTTGGCCGGCCGGCGCCATTTAAAGAGCTCCACCGCCCACAGTTAATGGGGGTAGGTGGCCGCTCTAGCCGTTGTAGTATATGACACGCGGGGCCTGGGCGGACACGGGGAGGACAGACGAGCGCTCCGCACGCATCCGCGGCCGACGCAAACCTGACCCAAATTTAGGCCAAGAATGGGTCACGGCGGACAGAAAAACGACGGACTATGATTCGTTTGCGTCGCCGAGTTAGGCCATGTTTTTTTTTGAACAAAACGGGCAACATTGCCTCATTTTATTAAAAAAGTAGGAGGGGAATTGACCGGTTCATTAACGGGGAACCGGCCGAAAACCGTTACAAGTGCACCAGTGTAGTCATGGAACACCACACTGGGCAGACCCGGCCAACCTGGCTACCCACACGAGACACACACGCCGCCGAGGAGAGAAACACCACCGAGGTCAGCACCGAGCGTCATCGTCGTCACTCCTCCCCGAGCAAGCGATTCCGACTTCACCTTCGACGACCACCGACGAAGCCCTCGCCGCAGCCGACGCCGTAAACCATGTCGGCCTATGCCAAACAGTCAACCCAAAGCGTCGAGGAGGAGGCAGCTCCGACTCCGACGGAGAGCTTCACCTGAGAAAGAAGCACACCTTGCACCGACGGAATCCACGAGGCCACCGTAGAAAAAGGGTCATCGTTGCCAGCCTGCCGCCCCGCGACACGCAGCTCCGACTTCACGGCGGGACGCAACACGGATTGTCGGTGACGAAGGACATGCCGCGACTCGGCTCCGCTCAACACCGTTATCGTTGCCACACAACTCGCAACGCCAAGACACACCTCACCGCCGACCGCCGACCGGCCACCTGCCATGTTTTTGACTCCCGTAGATAGGGACGGACGCGCGCGAATTCGATGTGTCGACCCGTTGAAGTCATCCTAAGAGCAAATCCTCTCTCTTCATGCCTAAAGCCTTTCCAGTGGCATGATGCATCGCATTGACTGTGCACCAAAAGGTCTCCGAGCAATGGAGCACGCCGAGACTGACACAAAGCACGGACGAGAACAAAGCATGAAACAGAAGGCGAGCAGGTGCTGATCGATCACAACTCGTTACCCACACGACACAAGTATATCTTATCTATATCTACTGTAAAGCTGATAACTGAGTAACTGACATCACAACACCGACCAACTGTCTACAACAACATCAGTCAGTTGAAGAAACTGGAAAAGAACTATCAAGCCAAACAGGTCTGTGTACAGAGCTGGTCAGTAGTAAGAACTAGGAAGGCAGAGGCCAAGGCAAACTCCGCCTCCCTCCGATCTCTGATAAATGTATCGCCGGGCAAGCAGCACGCAGAAGGATCGTCCTGAAGAACAAAAAAAATAACTATATACCATACCGCTGCCGTGCCCCCTCAGTCGCCGTAATCCGTGCTGCCGCTGCACGAGCTGCTGCTGTTCGACGACGGGCCCCTGAGGTGGCCTGGTACGCCATCCATGCTCTTCTCACGGAAGAACTTCTCCCTCTCGGCGTGCTTGGCGGGCGGCGGCGGGATCAAGACAGCAGAGGGGTCAGGCCTCGCCTCCTGGTGGTCTGGTGAGCGGATGTTCAGCGCAACGGGTTTGTTGTCGGGGTGAGGTGGTTGGATGGTGAGCGCACGGCGCATCTTGTCCTCTGGTATGGATCGAAATGGTGGCAAGGGCTCGTCTAGGTAGTCTTGGGATAAAGCCTTCCCCTTCCGCAGTCTGTTCCGGTGATCCAGAGAAATTTGGTAAGAAAGCCGCATTCAACCAACGAAGGGCATGAAAAAAATGATGGAACATACCTCCGATAAAGACTTTCAGCATCTTCCTCCTCTTCGTCTTCCTTGAGATTAGATGGTACTGTCGTCGTAGTTGGGTGAACTGAAAGCAATCCATCGTGACGTACAAGAACCTTCTGCAGCTCTTCATTCAGCTCTATGCATTGCGATACCACCACTTCGTCCCTGACAAATGGTAGTAGCAACGCACACGTCAATACAATGAGACCAGGTTATGACAAATCGCATACTGGAGGAGCATACTCCAATGGAAACACCACGAAAAGCACCACCAAAATTGAATCGTTACCTTGCCGTCATAACCAGATGCATTATTCGTTGCTTTTGGAATGTACATTGCTCTACAAGATCCAACACAAACTCATCTGTTGCTCCCTATAAAATAGAAAACTCTGGTGTAAGAGTTCACATAAGGTTAATCTTTAGAAAGGACAACTGAGTGCAATCCATTAAAATTAAGAAAACGTCTGCAGCATATCAGCCATATAATTGATAATGTAAATAATGGTTAAGATATACCTCAGGATGTCTAGGATCCATGGAATTAAGTACATCCCTTAAAACTTCCATGACACTAGATGCTTTCTGAATTATACTGAAACACACAAAAGAGGGCTTTCAGTTGAATTTCCAAAAGGCATTAAGATAATCAGTACAGGATATACAATCTTTGTCACCTAAAAAAAATCTTGTTAGTAAGTAACAGAAGGTATACATGCTGGTACTGGCTCCCTAAGTATTCATGCTACTAAATATGGAATAGTATCGTGCTGAAACATGCAGTTTCTATCCTTGCTACTTGCTCCTAATATGTGAACAGTTGAACTCCATGCTACTTGCTCCTACCATGCAACGTCAACAAGGATAGCTCAAACCAAACAAATATGGCCCATCTAGTAGAACAACTAGCTGTTTTATTTGAGTCACAGAAATGGATTCCTTAAATCAGAAGACGTGACACCTTCTAAGTGCTTACACGTTCCCATACCGTATCGTACAACCATATTACTCAGTACAAGCCCATGAGATCAAGGCAGGTATAATACAAATCTACAACTGTTGCTAAAATGACACCGGATGATGAAAATCGAGTGACAAATGCAATTATGAGCTTATAACTATTCACCAGTAAGGACCGAAGTGTGCTGCATTATACTAGCAATAATAATCATTTTCAGTTAATCAAGCATGAAGTCTTAAGTCTTAACACATACTCAAAGGTAGCTTACAGGTGACAGAATGAAATGGTTACTATAAGCTCCATAAATACCTTGAGTCAGAAACAGGCTGCGCATGAGCTTCCTTATGTCTGTCATTCAATCCACTAGGTAGATTGTCCTTATTTGGTTCGATTATTGCTTCTCGCACCGGATCTCGTACTTGTGTAACAATAACATTTGGACGATTTGAAAACTTCACTCCAGCAGACTAAGAATAATATAAATTTTATCAGATACAAGGAGTAGCTATTTTCTACTCTAAACCATCAATATTCAAAGCACTGCATAGTCACTATACTGTAGTTGTAGAGGTTGTTAAGGCATAAATCGTACAACGACCAGTAGATCTCACTACCTCGCATTTTTAAGACTAAAAAAATAATAAACCCCTGTAGAAGAGAAGCACATGTATTTCTTTTGGCGCAGGGAAAAGATTCTAATAAAGTAATTCCTTATACTACTAAGAAACCACTTGACACCCTCGCAATATCATGGAAGAAATAAGAAAATCAAGATAAGTAATTAAAATACTTACATACCACTAATTCATAATATGCCTCATAGTACTGGGGAAACTTTCCTTTAGCTCCACCAAGGGATGTTTGGGTCGCATCTAACAGAAGAAATACTTTTTCCCGAACTGGCAATTCTGTCTGCAAGAAAGACTATTAGTTATGTCAACATCAATTAGTAAAGGTAGACAACTGTCCTCCAATAATCAGAGAAAAAGGAGGTCACCTTTTTCTTCACTATTTTGACAAGCATTGGGAGAAGTCCACTATCTATGACCTGCTTGTGGATAGGCTCTCCGCAGTTATTCATGAGCATCTCCAATAGCTGGAAGAAATAGCACATCCAATAAATGTTGGTTGCAGATGGAAATGGGTTTACCAAATTTCTCCATGGAATATGACAGGTTATTTAGTAGCAGTGGTAGAAGGAAATTAAGACCAACCATCTGACCCTCACAATTAACTGCTCACACCAAGAATGTTAGGTACCTCTATGCTCTCTAATATCAAAGCAGCGGTTGGGAGTCCGTGGAGGCTGGTTTGCACCAGAAGGATTTATTGGGTTTTGTTTTTATAACACAGAGGCACAGCTAATCTCTTTCCAGATATGAAGAAATACTATAAGAAGAGGTTCATTTACTAATATAGTACCCTAACCACCGCAGTTGATCAAATAATCAGACCACAATGAGAGCTGATTAGGCACATATAACTCACCATGACAGCATAAAGTTGGGCATTCTTGCTCCTGCTTCCTACACACTTCTTTATAGATTTGATCACATCCTTCGCTTTCCTGGTGACAATAACAGGAGGAGAAAAATGGATCATTTGAGGAAACAAAAGCCTTCTTTCCAAATGGCACCCTACGAGCCATGAATTTCTGGACAAAAATCTTCAAGCCAAGAAGAACCGATCGCTCCTTCAGATCGACCCACCGTTCAATCAAAATCACGGGGATGGAATATAATTTTTAGGCGAATACGAAAATATCATATACTATGTTGCAAATCGTTAACTAAATCTTGAACTAGCAAAGATGCACTGCGACACGCATAACTGAAATTTTCCGAACAAAGGTAGTAGTATGCAAGGGAATGGCAAAATTACCCTGGATCCTGCGCGACGAGCTCGCAGATTTCGATGTTCTTGGCCCAGTCCATATCCTTGAGCTTCTCACTCGTCGCCGCCTTCACCATTTCCGAAGCCATCTTCTCGCCGTCTCTTCAATGAGTTCAATCTACGATCTTTCTTCCCCTCCCGGACAAATCCAAAGCCTGAATCCACGAGACAGATGAGTAAAATAACCGGAAAATCCCTCTTTACATACGCAGCGGCACGATGTACACCATAGATATCGCGTCTTCCGCGACCCAAGCACCACGAAAAGAACATTTTTTTCGGAGGGGGGAGAAGAAGAAGAGCGGATACTAATCGAACCACAAGATTGATCACTTCTGAGGGGAACAAAAAAAACAGGAAATAGCACGCACGAACCAGGATAGGCCGTGACAGACTCGAGAAGCGTCCCTAGTGTCTCGTCGCGGCGGCGGCGGCGGCGGCGGAGCCATGGCAGGGGTGGCTCGCGCAGTGATCTCACTGGGATGGGAGGGGCAGGTGGGGGGAGAGAGAGTATGGAAGGTATGGCTATTAGAAATTTCAATACAATTTCTCGTTTTGCAGATTGCACCCTATCTTTCCTAGGTATCGTCTTTGCTGTCGGCATGTCCTCAAACTTCACTGCATTTGCGATGACTATCCAGCCGATTTTCAAAGTCAAATTGTCGCGTGAAAATTATATTACTGCAAATGACAATGTGATCTAGTCGCCGGATTGGCTTAACTCGTTCCATGGTGGGAATACCGACGTATGCCACCACTAGCTCTTACAGTATTATTTTGAGTTTAGTTCGTCGCCTGAGATAAATGTGTACTACGTAAATTTGGTGCGGCGTGCGCGCACGTTGGGTTTAAAAAAAATTGAAATTCGCTGAAATTTGTTGTGTGGAGTATATCTGAATATCTAATGAATTGAAATGTTAAAATTATTTTCTTATATTAATATTTAACTTAAGTCTATGGTAGTGGGAATATACATTTGTTGAATTGAATTACGTAATTGGAATAATTTAATTTAGATTGTATCAAAATAATTATCAAATTGGAATGTTCAATTTAAGTATGTAAATAGAGGGAATGTATGATTTAAAAATTTAATAAATTTAACTTTATGTAAGTGGGGGGAATGCATTTGTTTTTTTTAAGTATTTATCAAATTGGTTTGCTTAAACAATTTTTTCCCCTTATAAACAACTAGCGTTTTTTTTACTGAATAAAAAAGTTAGGTAGGTGTTAATGCTTTTTTGTTGTTGTTTTTATTTAGATGTACATATATGTTGCAAAGAGAATTGGTTTCTTGATTTTTTTGGGTGTAATTTTCCAATTTAAAGTGTTAAAATTCGTTGAAAGATGTCGTTTGGATGAGCTTCAAAATCTCAGTAATTATAAATGTACAAAAATATGTAGGTTTATGTGTGTAGTTTGACATATTCAATTAAGCTCCATAATCAGTGGAAATAGAGTGTGTATTTTTTTTCCAACTCCATTTAATTAGAGGGAATGTATTTAGGTTTTCTCTGAATATTTGTTAGATTGAAATGTCAAAAAATGTTTGTACCTTGGTGTAAATAGCTATTATGTATTTTTTTGGATATTTTGATATTTGTTGTCACATTATTCTGATGGTTAGATTTTAATTTAATGATTATGCAAAAAAAAATTGAATTGTGTAAGCAAAGTGAGCATATATGACAGGGTTTCAGCAATTTCTTAAATTCCTGTGAAAAAGTGTTTGTACTTTGTTGTAAGTAGTTAGCATGTATTTTTCTGGACGTTTTGATAATTTTTGTCATAGTTTTTTGATGGATAGATTTTGAATTATTGTTTTTACATTCCCCCCCCCCCCCCCCCCCCCCCCCCCCCGGAGATTGCGTAAGTAAAGTGGGCCCACATGCCAAGGATTTAGTATTATCTTAAATTTCTGCGGAAAAGGTTGTAAATTATTATTTTTGATGTATTTTTTGTACGAAAAGTTGGAACATTTGTTATGTTTAGGAGATTTTTGGTACGTCGTTTGTATTATTTTGAATTATAGATTATATGTATTGTGTGTAAAGTTTGAATGTTCATTAAATGAAAAAGTTTTCGATATGTTAGGTAATTAGGTAGTGCTAGTTTTGTTTTTTGGGGTATTTTTTTAATTTGAAATGGTAAAGTTTATTGAAATCTACCGTCTGGAGTAGATGCAAAAATTTAGCGATTTTGGATGTTCAAATATATCCCCTGAATAGTTCGATGTATTTTTTTCGTGTTTTTAAATGTTCGTCAAATTGATTTTATGAATACAAATGAATGTAATTAGGGAAATTACATTTAGATTGTGTGGACATATTTTAGAGTATATTCATTTCTTTTTTATAGCAAATTGAAATGTATTTTTTTTTTGTGTGAGCATTTTGGTATATATTAGTGTAGTTTCAAGTTTTTTTTAGCAAATTGAAATGCTATGTCGATATTTTTTTTAAAAAGTTTCTAGTTGTATTTCTTCCAAATATTTATTTATCTAGGGACGTTTTAAGTTTAAGTAAGTGTTTTTTTATTTTGCTATAATTTTCCTATGTAACACTGTAATCAAAGGAATTATATTATGGTTGTGCACAAATGTTAATCAATTTGAGAATTAGTTAAATTTGGGAAAATACGTAATTTGTAAAAAAAAATAGGTTTGGAGATTATTGGAGTTCAAAATTTTGTGTTTGTTTAAAAAGTGTTTAGTTTTTTCAAAAAAATTCATATTTGGAAAATTTCTTTTAGCAAATTGTTTTGATATGTTCTAATGCATTTCAAAATATTTAGTAAATTGAAATATTCAAATAATTAAGTTGGTCTTTAGTAAGTCATTTTGATATTTTTTTTTCATTATTTTGAACCGTAGGAGAAAAACAAAAATAGGCATTTGTTAATTCGTGTGGAAAGTTTGAAAGTTTTATAAATTTAAAATTTCCTAAATTTTTAAGGTGTGCACAATGTTTTTTTCTATTGTATCTTTTTTTTGGATAGTATGAAAATTTGTTTAGACTGAAGATTTCTTGATATATATTATTGCATTATTCTGTGCGATCTGGAAAGTTTTAAAAGTTGCTAAATCTAGAAGAAATCGAGGGAAATGTATGTCAAATTTATTTAAAAGATCTTATATTTCTGCAAATTTTGATATTTTATTTAACTTATTCTGAATTGTGGTTTAAAATATATGAATTTAACAAATACCAGCTTTTTTTTGCAATTATTATTAAAGTCCTGACAGCTGGGACCCGTGCGTCAGAAATTTGTTAATTGACAAAACAAATTTTACAAAAAGAATGAGAGTATGACAGGTGGGGCCCTTTTTGCTGACGTCATCCGATGACGTCAGCAATGGCGATCATCTTCCCCGTGCGGCGACGTTGACGATGTCGCCGTCGTTCAGAGGCGAGAGAGGCGGCACGGCCTAACGCATTCGACGCGGCGCGTCGCGGGCAGTCGAACCGTAGCGGCGCTGGGCAAGGCGAGGTCGGGAAGGCGGCGAATAGAAGCACGACGGCGGCGGAAGGTCACGGCGAAGACGAGCTCGCCGCGGGCGCCTCCGAGGTTCCCAGGTCGCGATTTGCCGTCAAGATGGAGAGGGAGGTGAGGCCGTACCGCGGGTGCCGTTCGATCTGGACGGTAGGGTGCGCAGCGGCGTGGACGTGCGGCGGCGGCAGTTCCGGCCGCGCGTGAGGAAGAAGAGGGAGAAGTTTGTGTTCTGCGGGTTTTTTCCATGTAAGTCCCTGACATTTCGCAAGATTGCAAGAAGGTCCTTCTCAGGGGGTTTCTGTAATGTTTTGTTTCGAGGAAATCCCTGAGTTTTCGACTAATTGCGATTAGGTCCTCCCGCGGCACTGTTACACTGTAGCGGGGCACAGTAAAACAGTGCGCGGAAGCGGTGGCTCGCTCTGAGGGCTCAAAATCTCTTGTCTTTAATATACTTAGGTAATGCCTCTTACATAGTTACATTGCATATTATCATGATCATGACTTAATGTATGATACTAACTTAGTTATTATCGTTACATTGCATAGTATCCTACTTTATTTGTTCATTTCTAAAATTTTGATGCAAAGTCTTGTATACTGCGTATGATTTTACTAGAACGACACCCCACGCGTTGTAGCGGGTATCTTTTAAAAAAAACGTATGAAACCTGAAGTTGACAAAAAAAATGAAAGATTTAGTAAATCATGGAATTCAAGAGGCTAAAAAATTTAGACATCGAATGTATGTGTGGTCTATAATTTAAAGATCATTATGGTTTAGGTGTGTGTCTATCTTTTAAGAAATTTAATAAAACGTATGAAACCTGAAGTTGACAAAAAAAGATTTAGTAAATCATGGCAGTCAAGAGGCTAAAAAATTTAGACATCAAATTCATGTGTGGTTTATAATTTAAAGGTTGTTATGGTTTAGGGGTGTGTCTGATTTATACTGATAAGATTATATTAATGGGTTGAAGAAACGGATGTTGTATATGGGTTGCATGAATATGACATGCACATTGGCGCATAATATTTCTAGAAACTTTTTGAATGAATACATACAGAAGAGCCCACAAATTCGAACAACAACTATATTATTTTCATCATTAAAAATAATTGGAAAAAAGTTCACAGGCCGAACCAATTCCGGTGTTCTACTTGCACATGATTTACTTGTGTAACTAAAACATAAAAAATGATGTGGACAATTTGATGGGCTGAAAAAAGATGATGTGAGGATGCTTGCATGTAGAGATAGAAAATAATTAATGAATGTTAGTGGGGTGACATGGACAATTGATTGGCTAAAAAAGCAAGTGACGTGGATAGCTTGCATGTGGAGATAGAAAACTGTTAGTTACACTTAGTGAGGTTTGCTTTATAAGAAGTATAGATTTCCTGTTAACTTTTCATGGCCAAAGTTTGACCTTTACTTCTGAGCAGCCCGCTCAGGCTCATGGTAAATACAAGTACGAAAGAGTTGTAAACATGATATTTTTCTATTTTTTCAACGCTCATGGTAAATACAAGTACGAAAGAGTTGTAAACATGATATTTTTCTATTTTTTTAAAGGCGCATGGTAAATACAAGTACGAAAGAGTTGTAAACATGGTATTTTTCTATTTTTTCACCGTGGTGGGCAGTCGCCACGGCGAGCGATTGATGTTCTTCCAGCATCGCCTTCTTCCTGTTTTCAGTAATGCCTATGATAATAGAATCATCTTTATCATTACAATTTCATACTATCATCTTACTTAGTTGACTTTGTATAATATGATATACTCCAGTCAGTTCCCTGACAAATTACGTTTGCTTGTTGGTCCTCAGTATAGTGTCGATCCCCACCTCCAAAATGTTTCTACCTTATCTCCTATGTTGTTTCCATTTGTGTCATCCTTGTGCTAAAGTGTCATGTTTTTAAGTAGCATCAATATATATTGTTGGAGTAACCCAAAATTAATTACTTTTGTCCCAAATATGGAGAAATATGATAAATGAATATACTCCCTCTGATTGCCTTTTTTCTTTCATGGGAAAAATGAATATCAAAATACAAGACTTTCTGGCCTTTTTCTGCACACATGCACTCAGTTACATGTGTGCAGAAAAAGTCTCAAAATTGCATGTGTGCAGAAAAAGTCTCAAAATTGCATGTGTGCAGAAAAAGTCTCAAAAGTCTTATATTTTGATACAGAAGAAATAAGATCCAATATTTCTAGAGTGGAGCGCCAAGTGCCATATTTTTCTCCCCTACGAAGTCTGCCAACACGGCATGTCAAAGAAAATGTTCCAACACGGGCTCTGGTCAAACAACCGTGTCCAAAACGGTCCCACAGAAGAAAAAAAAAACCGCGTCCAGACGGAAGCAAAGTTGACCAGGGGTTTACTCACTCACACCCAGGGACGTCCGACTATATGCAGAAACAGCAGGTGCCAAAACGCACAAAACAATAAGACAAGAAAAGAACAGAAAAGCAATAGCAAAAGAAAAGGAGCAGGAGATAGAGGCGTGCGACAGCTTTGGGGTCTGGACGGCGCCGGGGGCGTTCGCGGTCTCCGCGCACCGTCCGACACGTGGGGCCACTCGCGGCCGCCGGCGCGCTGCTTCTAGACCCGGTCCACGGCAGGCCGCGGAGGTCTCCGCGTGGGTCCCGGCTCCGGGAGTTGGGCTGGCACATGGTGTGGGCCGCGTGCGGCGCTAGCCTGGAAGGAGCTTTTCCTTTTCTGGCCACACCGAAATGGATATCCTATACCCGGTGTCTGACAGTGGGGAGCGGGGTTAACGTGGGCTCGCGTGCTGGACGAGGTCGTCGGATTTGCTTGTTAGAGGATAGGGCTGCTGATGTGGTGTGGGCTAATTGCTTCGTGTCACGCGACGACAGGACAGCCCACACACGAAAACTAGAAGAAACGAAACAGTCTGTGCAGTGCAGCAGGCTTGATCATAGATGAGTTGCCTGCTGTCGCGAGCGAGCGAGAGCATGGCATATCGTCTGGACGGTGGACGTTAACCGTTGTTGTCAGGTACTGTACTACTACTCGGGATCAGTGATGCAATGGCAGATCCACAGTCAAAAGACAGATACCACCCGAGGCTGTCGATTGACTAATACGAGTACTCCCTCCGTCCACAAAATGATGTCTCAACCTTTTCCAATCTGCATGCATCTATCGATATCAATGAAACATGTCTAGATACATGCATATTTAGACAAAGTTGTGACATCCTTTTATGACAGAGGGAGTAGTAATTAATCTGGTTGGAATATGCATGAATCTGATATAACTAAATTTGAAGCTTCGTAGTAGATCATATAGTAGACCATATTTTTTTTTCGAATTAAGGAGCCTCGTTCCCGATTTCATTTCATAGAAAAGAAACCGATAATACAATATTCAAGCTTCACCAAGCCCAACTCAAAACCAACCAACCTCACAGGCAGAAAAAAAAACAACCCCTACCACTAGTTTTTTACTACCTTATTGCAGAACTTAAAACTCCCTGATACTCCTCTGTTACAAGCATGTCTCAAAACTTCCGAAACTAAAACAGCCAAAACACGCAACCGAGTCAGATTACACATCTACACTACCAGAAGTTCTTTTTTTACTGCAGCACCGCACGCTTATGAAGTTTTCACTATCCCTCTATTCGCATCACCATAGGCTCCCAACCACTTCGCCTGCTGAAGATCTCAGCTACTAGTCGCAATAGCGCTCCTGCTCGTTTGCGTTGCAAGTCTTGTAGTCCTCGCATCTGAAGGGGTACCCAAAAGTTCAACCAGTGTGCAGCTTTAGCAATAACACAAGTAGGATCATATGGATAAACTTTATCAAAGCATGCTGCATTTCTAGTCTTCCACAACGCCTAGATTATGGCTGAAACACCTACTGCTACTACTCCTCTCATACTTCCCGGAAATCTGAAAACCCAATCAATTAAATCCGAGACTGAAGCAAAATCTCTACGAATATCAAACGCACACTGAACCACACCCCAAGCATACCTAGCCATAGGACATTCCCCTCCCAACCCCTTTTTTTTAGCACATCTCTAGTCAAAATACTCTTTTTAAACACTAGCCAGAGAAACACCTTAATTTTTAGAGGAATCTTGATAAACCAAACTTTCTTGAAAGAACAGTTAACTTGATTCATCTTTAGTGCAGTATATAAAGATTTAACCGTAAATTTACCAGATTTCTCTAACAGCCAAACACACTTATCTACAATCCTCCCTAAGAAACACTCCACCGCACAAATTTTGAAGTTCTGCAAACAAAACCGTAATCTCGCCAGACAGAGTCCTTCTAAAACGCAAACTAGCCCATCCTTCTGTAAAGACTTTACAAACTAGCACACCAGTACTAAACGTTAGGTTGTATAAACGTCTAAACTTTATCATTAAAGGCGTTTCTCCTAACCAGAGATCCTCCCAAAAACGGGTATTCTTGCCATCCCCTACTTGTTTTCTACAGAACTTATAAAAAAATTCTCTAACTCCCAAAATGCCACTGAAGAAATGTGAATGTCCAGGTTTTTTTTAAACTGCTACAAGAATATATTTGCTACAATATTTTCTAAGTACTACGCTCTGCCAAATGCCTTCCTCATTTTCTAATTTCCATAACCATTTACACAGAAGACTAATATTCATTACTCTTAAATCAACGATACCCAGTCCTCCTTGATCTACTGGCTGACAAACACTTTCCCAATTAACTAGATGATATTTGTTGTCTTTTTCATCATCATTCCACAACATACGTTTCCTAGGCATATTCAACTTCTTCTCTACTCCTTTCGGCAAGGGAAATAAAGACATCATGAAAAAAGGAACATTACTTAGACTACCTCTAATTAAAGCTAATTTACCCCCATAAGACATAAAACGTCCTTGCCAAATCCCTAACTTTTTATCCATTTTCTCTTCCGAGCTCCTCCAATCTGAATTTCTAAGCCTAGCACTATGAGCAGGTATCCCCAAGTACTTCATAGGTAAAACCCCTTCTACACAAGTAAATATGTCTCTGAACATTTCACTATTTTCTTTAGCATCGCCGAAACATACTATTTCGGTTTTATGGAAATTAATCTTTAGCCCAGATAAATGTTCAAAACAGCAAAGTAAATACTTTAGATTCCTAGCATAAGATTCATTAGCTTCAATAAAGAACACCATATCATCCGCGTACTGTAACATAGTAAGACCTCCATCTACTAAATGTGGAACTACACCTGATAACAAACCAGCTCCCCGCGCTCTAGTAACTAAAACTTGAAGAACATCAACGGCAACGTCAAAAAGAATGGGAGACAAAGGGTCGCCTTGCCTCAACCCCTTTTTTGATTTAAAATAAGGTCCTAACTGTCCATTAACCATTACTGCTACATTTCCACCACAAATAGAGCTTTTGACCCATTGAATAAACTTATGCGAAAAACCCTTCATCTCAAGCACTTCAAACAAAAAAGACCAATTAATTTTGTCATAAGCTTTTTCGAAATCTACCTTAAACATGATAGCATTGTTTTTCTTTCTGACTATTTCATGTAAGGCTTCATGTAAAACGATGACACCATCTAGAATAAACCTTCCCATAATAAAAGCTGTCTGAACTGGAGCTATAATCTTATCAGCTAGCGAAACTATTCTATTATTCAACACCTTTGTAGTAAGCTTAAATATCACATTAATCAAACAGATTGGTCTATACATCTGTATCTTATTAGCATCCTTTACTTTCGGCAACAGAGTAACAATACTGTAATTCAGCCTAGATAGGTTTAGTCTACCATGAAAGAAATCTTGAAATAAACATAGAAGATCAAACTTTAACATATGCTAGAAGTGTTGATAGAATTCTGCAGGCATCCCATCGGGGCTTGCCGCCTTATTATGTTTCATAGTAAATAAAGCTACCTTTATTTCTTCTAAAGTAAATTCCTGGTCCAGAAAATCTCTATCATAATCATCTAAAACACAATCAACAGGGACATCCATATAAACTGTGATATCACTAGCTGCTGGACCAAATAAGGTTTTGTAAAAAGTCGTAGCATAAAGTAAAATATCTTTATCACCTTGTATCACCCCCTCATCCTGCTCTAGGCTAAGGGTCCTATTTTTTCGTTTTCTACCACTCGCTTTAGCCATAAAATAGGTAGTCATCGCATCTCCTTCGAGATCTCTCTCTTTAGCACGTTGAATCCATTTAACCTCTTCCTCTTTGTTAATAACATTCAAATGTCTCTCCAACTCCTTCTTAGTCATAAACAAATCCACATCTAAAACCTCAACTTCACTATTTTTATCTAACTTGTCTATTTCCTCTATCAAAAACTTTTCTCCTTCTTATACGCACTGCAATAATTAATATTCCAGCCTCTAAGAAATCTCCTTACAGCCCTAAATCTATTTTGCCATACATCTACAAGGTTCCTACCTCTATATTGTTTATACCAAACTTTACTTACCACATCATCTAAATCTTTTCTAAGAAACCAACAAAGCTCAAAACGAAACAAATTACTCTGTGCATTAAACTCTGTACCCACATCTAAAATTAAAGCCGAGTGATGACGTGGATCGCACGTTCGTTGGGAGACCCCAAGAGGAAGGTATGGAGCAGTCTAGCAGCAGTTTCCCTCAGTATGAAACCAAGGTTTAATCGAACCAGTAGGAGCAAGAAATCACTTCTGAAGGTTGTTGGTGGCGCCGTTTACTCGATCACCAACGTGGAATCTGCACACAACACAATCAAACTACTTTGCCCCAACGAAACAGTGAGGTTGTCAATCTCACCGGCTTGCTGAAAACAAAGGATTAAACGTATGGTGTGGAAAACAGTAGTAAATTGCAGAGAATGAAAAGGAACAATGTTTGCAGTTGGTTGTATTATCAGTGTAAAAGAATGGACCGGGGTCCACAGTTCACTAGTGGTGTCTCTCCATAAAAGATAACTAACATGCTGGGTGAACAAATTACAGCTGGGCAATTGACAAAATATTGAGCGCATGACAATGCATATATATGACATGATGATTACTATGATATTCATGTGGGCATTACGACAAAATACATAGACCGTTATCCAACAGCGTCTATGACTAATAATCCACCGCCAGGTTGTCATCCGAGTTCCCCGTTGGTATTAAGTTGCAAGCAACGGATAATTGCATTAAGTAATGTGCGTAATGTAAACAAATGCATTAGACCTAACGGCGCACCCTTAAGCTAAGCATCGGTTATTTTATCCCTAGTGGCAACAGCACATCCACAATCTTAGAAGTTATTGTCACTCTCCCAGATTACCGGAGGCATGAACCCACTATCTAGCATAAATACTCACTCTTGGAGTTACAAGCATCTACTAGTAACGGAAAGCATGCAAGATCATAAATAACATATAAGATAGATTGATAATCAACTTGACATAGTATTCAATATTCATCGGATCCCAGCAAACACAACATGTAGCATTACAATAAGATGATCTTGATCATGATAGGCAGCTCACAAGATCTAAACATGATAGCATAAAGTGGAGAGACAACCATCTAGCTACTGCCATGGACCCGTAGTCCAAGGATGAACTACTCACGCATCACTCCGGAGGCAGGCATGGTGATGTAGAGCCCTCCGGTGATGATTCCCCTCTCCGGCAGGGTGCCGGGAAGAGCTTCTGAACCCTCCCGAGCTAGGGTTGACGGCGGCGGCGTCTCTGGAACTTTTCGTGGATAATGGCTCGGGTTTAGGGTTTTCCCGTGAAGAGAATAAATAGGCGAAAGGGCGGCGGCTGGAGACGCCCGTGGGGCCCACACCACCCCACGGCGCGGCAGGGGGGCCGCGCGCCCCATGGTGTGGCTGCCTCGTGGCTCCCTCCGTCTCTCTTTGGACTCCGTGTACGTGTTGGAAAAATAGGAGGTTCTGTCCAAGTTTCGTCCAATTCCGAGAATATTTCCAGACTAGCTTTTCTGGAATACAAAAACAGCAGAAAACAGGAACTGGCACTGTGGCATCTTGTTAATAGGTTAGTCCCAGAAAATGCATAAAAATGCTATGAAGTGTATATAAAACATGTAACAATTGGTATAATATCAACATGGAACATCAGAAATTATAGATACGTTTGAGACGTATCAAGCATCCCCAAGCTTAGTTCTACTCGTCCTCGAGTAGGTAAAACGATAAAAACAAAATAATTTCTGAGGTGACATGCTACAATCATAATCTTGATCAAATAGTATTGTAAAGCACATGTTATGAATGAAGTGATCCAGGTCAATGGTCTATAGTTTGCTAGCAAGTAGATAATGAGCAAACAACTGAATCATATAAGCAAAAACTTTTCATGAATAGTACTTTCGAGACAAGCATCAAAGAGTTTTGCATAAGAGTTAACTCATAAAGCAATAGATTCTAAGTAAAAGGTATTTAACCAACACAAAGGAAGATTTAAGCTTCAGCAATTGCTTTCAACTTTCAACATATATATCTCATGGATATTTGTCAACACAAAGCAATATAATAAGTGCAATATACAAGCATATAAAAATTGTTGCACCAAAGTTGACACTAGTGTTTGCTTCTAAGATAGAAAGAAGTAGGAAAACTGACTCAACATAAAAGTAAAAGAAAGGCCCTTCGCAGAGGGAAGCAGGGATTAAATCATGTGCTAGAGCTTTTTAAGTTTTTGAAATCATATAGAGAGTAAAAATAAGTTTTGGAGGTGTTTGTTAATTGTCAACGAATCAGAAAATGGAAAGTACAATATGACCCCTGCCAACCAGACTTTTAAGAGCGGCTCCCATGAAGGACGTTATTTCTACCAGCAAGGCAGATCATCCCTCTTCTCTTTTGTTTACACATGCAGATATTTCACTGTTTGTCATTGCTTGACTGATAAATCAGGGCAAAAATGTGAAGAGAATTAAGCGGTTAAAGTTGTAATTAATTGGGACTGGGCACCCCATTTGCCAGCTCTTTTTGCAAAATTAATGGATAAGCGGATGTATATGCCGCTAGTCCGGTGGTAAAGTCTGTTTGACAGTTGACATAAAGACATCCACCCCGTCCTCATGAGCTTGGTAAACATTGACACAAAATAGGAGTAATAATTTTGAATAGTTTAAAGGTAGCACATGAAAAATTTACTTGGAATGGCAAGGAAATACCACATATAGGTAGTTATGGTGGACACAGATGGCATGGATTTTGGCTCAAGGTTTTGGATGCACGAGAAGCATTCCCTCTCAGTACAGAGTTTAGGCTAGCAAGGTTATTTGAAGCAAACACAGGATATCAACCGACACAGCAAGACTTATATGAAAACATATTGCAAGCATTATAAGACTCTACACTGTCTTCCTTGTTAACCAAACCCTTTTACTAGAAAATATCTAGACCTTAGAGATACCAATCATGCAAACCAAATTTCAACGAGCTTTACGGTAGTTCTTCATTAATAGGTTTTAACTACATGATACAAAAGCTTAAACATGAACTACTTGATAACTCAAAACAATTGACAAGTATCAAATTATCCAATACAGTGATCTACAAGAATATGTAAGCTTTTTCCATTATACCATCTACCACATGCAACATTTTCTGTTCCAACCAAACACCAATCAATTTATTTCAACATAAACTCTCCAAACAATTATAAGTGAAGCAAGAGAGTACTTTCTTTAAAAGAACTAACAGCTCTGAATAAGAGATGCATGCAAAACAGGAGCTAAAAGCATAGCAATAGCTAGATAAGAATACTCAACAAGTATAAGTGAAGAATAGGAGTATTCATATGAAAAAGCGGAGCGTGTCTCTCTCCCAATCAAGAATGCTGGGTCCAATCAAGTTGACCATAAGAAAAATAAAATACTGAAAATAAAAGCACACAGACGCTCCAAGTAAAGCACATATGATGTGAAAGAATTAAAATATAGTTTCACTAGAGATGACCTGATAAGTTGCTGATGAAGAAGGGGATGCCTTGGGCATCCCCAAGCTTAGACGCTTGAGTCTTCTTGAAATATGCTGGGGTGATCCATGGGAGCATCCCCAAGCTTAAGCTCTTCACTCTTCTTGATCACATTATATCATCCTTCTCTCTTGACCCTTGAAAACTTCCGCCACACCAAACTCAAAGTAATTCTCATTAGAGGGTTAGTGCACAATCAAAAACTCACATGTTCTATAAGGACACAAACATGACCGTTACTTTTAACATTAACTACTGCCACTGATGTTATGTGAAGCTCTTCACCCTAAAAAAGAATTCCACTCAACACTAGTAAAAGAGAGAATGCGAAAAATAAAAGACAGAATCTGTCTAAACAGAACAGTCCGTAAAGACGAATTTTTTCGAGGCACTTACGTTGCTCAGATCGAAAAACTTTAAACTAACGAAAGATGCGTACATATCTGAGGATCACGCACAAAAATTTGCAGATTTAAATAATTTTTCTGTGATTTTACAGAATTAAAACGGTGAACAGCAGAAATCTGTTCCTGCGCAGAAATCCAAATCTAGCATCATCTTCCTATTAGAGGCAATACTTGGCACAACAATGCGATAAAATAAAGATACAAAAATTGTTACAGAAGTAAACAACTCCTTGACTCAAAAAGAAAAGAAAAATTGCAGAAATAAAATAATGGGTTGTCTCCCATAAGCGCTTTTCTTTAACGCCTTTCAGCTAGGCGCAGAAAGTAAGAATCAAGTGTTTCCAAGTGAAGAAGCATCAAAATCATCAAAAACTTCCTCAAAAACACAGCTTGTAACAATAGGCATTTTTGGTTTAGGTAATTCTTGGGAAGCAAATTTAAATAATTCATTATGTCATTCACCCTCAATTTCACTAAACGTTTTATCAGTTTTAAGCACATTAGGGGGTTTTGGTTGAGGCACTTTTCGAACATACATGAATTTTTGCTCTTTCCCCACAAAAGCTTTCTGCTTTTTAAACTCGATAGAGGAGAGAGTTGAACTTAGAGTATCCTTAATTCACCTATCCTGAAGTTTTGATTATCATGGCCAGTGCTAGCTTCTAAAATAGCAATTCTTTTATTAATATCTCCCAGTGATTCATTAACTTTGCTAGAATTACCAAGCAAATCCGGCAAATTTTTCTCCATGGACTCCAATTTTTTTTATAACATCTTCCAAAGTAGTCTCAATTTTAAGATCATTAATAGGTGGTATTTCTACCAAACTTTCAATTATATTGCGTGCTTCCAAAGCTGGAGTCCCCAGAAAGTTGCTGATACGTCTCAAACGTATCTATAATTTTTGATGTTCCATGCTGTTATTATATCAATTGCTACATGTTTTGGTTACACTTTATATCATTTTTATGCATTTTTTGGGACTAACCTATTAACAAGATGCCACAGTGCCAGTTCCCTGTTTTCTGCTGTTTTTGTTTTCAGAAAATCTATTAAGGAAATATTCTCGGAATTGGACGAAACAAAAGACATCGTCAATAATATCACGAGGAGATCACGGAGTCCAAAGGGGAGTCGGAGCAGACCCACCAGGGGGCCACGCCACACTAGGGCGCGGCCCAGGGTGGGCCCGCGCCCCCTATGGCGTGGTGGCCCCCCTCGGCCACCGACGCCGCCTCTTCGCCTATATATTCTCCGCGACGCGAAAACCTTATTACGGTCGATCATATTCCACGAAAAGTTCCGTCGCGGCCGTCATCGTCAATCTCAGATCGGAGGAGTTCTGAAGCTCTTCCCGGCACCCTGCCGGAGGGGAGATCATCACCGGAGGGCTCTACATCACCATGCCTGCCTCCGGAGTGATGCGTGAGTAGTCCACCCCTGGACTACGGGTCCATAGCAGTAGCTAGATGGTTGTCTCTCTACCTTGTGCCTCCATGTTTAGATCTTGTGAGCTGCCTAACATGATCAAGATCATCTTATTATAATGCTAGATGTTGTGTTTGCTGGGATCCGATGAATATTGATACCATGTTTATTCAAGTTGTTTATCTATGTGCTCTTGATCTTGCATGCTCTCCGTTACTAGTAGATGCTTTGGCCAAGTAGATGCGTGTGACTCCAAGAGGGGGTATTTATGCTCGATAGTGGGTTCAGTCTCTAGATATCTGGATCAGTGACAGAAAGGTCTAAGATGGTAGATGTGCTGTTGCTACTAGGGATAAAACATTGGTGCAGTGTCCAAGGGCACTTGTATTGATTACATTACACACTTTACTTCATGCAATAATCTGTTGTTAGCAACTTAATACTGAACAGGATGCGGATGCTGCCTTGAAGGTGGATTATTTAGGCATAGATGTTGTTGGAATAACGGTCTATGTACTTTGTTGTAATGCCCAACTAGATTTCATAGTAGACATCTTGGCATGTATTGCATTGTTATGCCCTCTCTATTTGTCAATTGCCCAGCTGTAATTTGTTTACCCAACATGCTAGTTATCTGTTCTGAGAGAGACACCGCTAGTGAACTGTGGACCCTGGTCCAATTTCCTCATACTGTTTACACAACCTGCTGCAATCATCTGTTTCCTGTTACTTGCTGTTTTTCCTGCTGTTTTTCCACACCATACGTTTAACTCTTTGTTTCTGCAAGACCAGAGAGATTGACAACCTCTCTGTTTCGTGTTGGGCAAAGTTCTGGTTTGTGTCTGTGCAGATTCCACGTTGGTGCAAGCTCCCTAGCGCCAGGGGGAGTCAACATCAACAACCTTCCAATTGATCGTCAAGTCCTACTGGTCCGATTAAACCTTGGGTAGATTATTCAAGGAAAAACTTACTGCTGTCTACATCATAACCTTCCTCTTGGGGTTCACCAACACGTAGCCATCAAGCTGTTTTCTGGCGCCGTTGCCGGGGAAGTACTCATCATCACCATCATCATCATCCTCAAATACTCTCCTGTCAACCAGTCACCATCTGTTTTCTGGCGCCGTTGCCGGGGACTTGGAGGCTATTGGAAAGGGGAGTCTCTCAGTTCCAATCTCTTTACTTTGTTTTTGTCTTGCTTATTTTATTTTATCTTGTTTGCTTGCAATTATCAAAAACACAAAAAAATTAGTTACTTGCATTTAGTTTATTTTCAGTTTTGTTTTCTGTTAGTTATTATGTCTAGCTCTTTACTTGATATCAATGGTTACTTTCCTTGAAACTAGTCCTATGGCTGAAAACAACATGAGAGAGATTTATGAAATTTATCTTGAGTTGGGACATGAAGTGTTCGAAGAGAAGATTAAAAAGCCTATGGAACTTTATTTGCATAACAATCATGATAGTAGCAATGTTATTAGCATACATTATTTGAACACCATTATTGCTAATGCCATGGAAAGCTCTAAGCTTGGGGAAGTTGGTTTTGATAAAAATGATATTTTTAGTTCCCCAAGCTTGGAGGAGGAAGAATGCTATACTTTTGAATGTCATGATTCTATTGAAATATCTCCTTTTGACAAATTTGAAGTAAACTACCTCCTTGACTCAGTAAAAGAGGAAATTGCAGAAAGGAAAAAATGTGCTCCCTAATATTATATATGATAATTCTCTTGATGATGGTCCTATATTGCCTGATGATATTAATTTTGCTACTATTGTCAAAAGTGAGTTTAATGACTCCACTATTGTTGAGCTTAATAGAAATTATGCGTTTGTAGATCATGAAAAGCATGCTTTATGTGATAGTTATATTGTTGAGTTTGTTCATGATGCTACTGAAAATTATTTTGAGAGAGGAAAATATGGTTATAGAAATCTTCATGTTATTAAATTTCCTCTCTTTATGATGAAAGTTTTGAGCTTTCTCTTGTGTTGCTTCTATATGATTTTTTGCTTTAAGACCTAATGGTCCGTTGAAAGTTTTGAAGTTGCACTTGTTTTGCCTTCCTGTGCTAGTCACTTTGTGCTTAATTGATTTGTTTTCTTATAAGACTCCTATGCAAAGGAAGAGTGTTAGATTTAAACATGTTTTATATATGCTCCTTGATGCTCTATTTTATGTTTCGACTCTCATCTTTATGTGAGCATCATAAAAATCACTATGCCTAGCTAAAAGGCATTAAAGAAATCGCTTTTGGGAGGCAACCCATTATCTTTTATTTTCAGTATTAGTCAGGAGTTTGTTTACCTCTGTAGCAACTCCTTTGTATCTTTTATTTGCTGTTTTGTTGTGCCAAGGAGAGTTACTAATGCAAAGTTGGTTTTATTTTCGGGACTGCATTGGGACAGATTGGTGTTCGTCACCGTTTAATTCAGTAGAAAATCAGAAAAAATCAAAAAATGCTGAAACTTTTTGTGCATGTTCCTGATGATGTTACGCAACTTTCATTATTTCAAAAGTTCTTCATCTGAGCATCGTAAGTGCCTCGAAAAAATTCGTCATTACAGACTGTTCTGGTTTGACAGATTCTGTCTTTTATTTTGCATTCTCTCTTTTACAAGTTTTTAAGTGGTTTCTTTTCGTGTAAAAGTGCCCACTTGAGCCTAGTAACAGTGGCTAATGTTTAAAATAGTTGGCTTGTGATTTTTGTCTTTGCTAGAACTTTGAAGTATTATCTTTTAGTGCACTAACCTACTAAATGAGAAAAGCTGTTAAGTTTTGGTGTGAAGGAAGTTTTCAAGTGTTGATACAGGAGAATGATATTACATGATCAAGAAGAGTGAAGAGCTTAAGCTTGGGAAAGCTTACCTCCCCAGCATATTTCAAGAAGACTCAAGCATCTAAGATTGGGGATGCCCAAGGCATCCCCTTCTTCATCTACAAATTATCAGGTCATCTCTAATGGTGCTATATTTTTATTGCTTCATACTAGTGTACTCTCCTTGGAGCGTCAGTGTGTTTTTGTTTTC
Source organism: Poa pratensis (assembly GCA_947311845.1). Taxonomy (NCBI): domain Eukaryota; kingdom Viridiplantae; phylum Streptophyta; class Magnoliopsida; order Poales; family Poaceae; genus Poa; species Poa pratensis. Next base: position 33,130,841 of record CAMZMU010000089.1, on the reverse strand, counting down.
AGTTTGTTTTGTTTTGTTTGCTGCGCTATACTTGTTGGATCCTAGTATTCATGTTTGAGAGAGAGACACGCTCCACTTTTTCATTAGAATACTCTTGTGCTTCACTTATACTTGTTGAGTATTCCTATCTAGTTGCTGTTATTGCTGTTAGCTCTCAGTTTTTCATGTATCTCTTGTTAGAGCTTTCAGTTTCTTTTGAAGAAAGTACTCTCTTGCTTCACTTATATCTGTTTGGAGAGTTGTCAAATAAGTTGATTGGTGTTTGGTTGGACCAGAAAAATGCTATGCATGTGGTAGTGGTATAAAATGCTTACATGAATCTTTTTAGATCGTTGTCTTGAGTAATTTGATGCTTGCCAATTATTTTGAGCTGTCAAGTAATTAATGTTTAAGCTTGTGCATCATGTAAGTAATGGCTGTTAATGAAGAATTACTATAAGGATTTTCTGCTATAATAATCTGTTGCATAATTGGAAGTCCATAGTAGTCTAGATAATTTTTGGATGAAGGCTATGTGTTAACAAGGAAGACAGTGGGAGTCTATGGTTCGTCAAACCTTGTGTTTTATGTACACTCTTGCTATTCCAGTTGATAATGATGTTTGCTTATAATAACCTTGCTAGCCTAAACTCTGTACTAAGAGGGATGATACGTCTCCAACGTATCCATAATTTCTGCTGTTCCATGCTTATATTATACCATTTGCTACATGTTTTATATACACTTCGTATCACTTTTATGCATTTTCTGGGACTAACCTATTAACAAGATGCCACAGTGCCAGTTCCCTGTTTTCTGCTGTTTTTGGTTTCAGAAAGTTACTTCTGGAAATATTCTCGGAATTGCACGAAACAAAAGGCCAGGTCCCTATTTTTCCAGCACGTACACGGAGTCCGAAGGAGAGACGAAGAAGTGCCACGAGGTGGCCAAACCACAGGTGGCGCGGCTGGGCCCACAGCCGCGCCTGGAGGTGGTTTGGGCCCCTCGGGGGTCCGCCGACATCGCCCCTTCGCCTATTTATTCCCCGAGACGCGAAAACCCTAAAACACCGAGCCTTTCATCCAGAACATATTCGCTGCCGCCGCCGTCGTCAACCCTAACTCGGGGGGTTCCTGAAGCTCTTCCCGGCACCCTGCCGGAGAGGGGAATCATCACCGGAGGGCTCTACATCGCCATGCCCGCCTCCGGAGTGATGCGTGAGTAGTTCATCCTTGGACTATGGGTCCATAGCAGTAGCTAGATGGTTGTCTTCTCCACTTGTGCCATCATGTTTAGATCTTGTGAGCTGCCTATCATGATCAAGATCATCTTATTGTAATGCTACATGTTGTGTTTGCTGGGATCTGACTTATATTGATACCTATGTGGAGCTGAATATTATATTATCATGTCTATGTCATTTGTGATCTTGCATGCTCTCCGTTACTTGTTGAAGCCTTGGCCACGTGAATACTTGTAACTCCAAGAGGGGGTATTTATGCATGATAGTTGGGTTCAACCTCTATTTAACCTGGGATAGTGACAGCAAGTTCTAAGGTTGTAGATGTGTTGTTGCCACTAGGGGTAAAACAGCAATGCTTTATTCAAGGATGAATGTATTGTTTACATTACGCACATTACTTAATGCAATTGTCTGTTGCTTGCAACTTAATACTGGAAGGGGTACGGATGTTAACCGGAAAGTGGACTATTTAGGCATAGATGCATGCTGGATAGCGGTCTATGTACTTTGTCGTAATGCCCAAATGAATCTCATAGTAGACACCACAGCTCACACATGCATGTTATATGCACTTATCAATTGTCAATTGCCCAGCTGTAATTTGTTTACCCAGCATGTTAGTTATCTTATTGGAGAGACACCACTAGTGAACTGTGGACCCCGGTCCATTCTTTTACATCTGAAATACAATCTACTGCAATCATTGTTCTCTACTGTTTTATGCAAACAAACATCATCTTCCATTCGATACGTTTAACCCTTTGTTTTCAGCAAGCCGGTGAGATTGACAACCTCACTGTTAAGTTGGGGCAAAGTAGTTTGATTGTGCTGTGCAGGTTCCACGTTGGCACCGGAATCCCTGGTGTTGCGCCGCACTACACTCCTCCACCAACACCTTCGAAGCAAACCTCGTTTTCCTACTGGTCCGATTAAACCTTGGTTTCATACTGAGGGAAAACTTACTGCTGCACTCATCATACCTTCCTCTTGGGGTTCCCAACTGACGTGTGACGTACAAGCAATTGTTTCTGGCACTATTAACCTAGAGCCACCAACAACGTTTTCTGGCGCCGTTGCCGGGGAAAACAGAATTGCTTCTGCAAGGGGAGTCTCTCACACCCAATCTCTTTACTTTGTTATTTGTCTTGCTTAGTTTATTTTTATTTTGTTTTGTTTGCTTTCTCTATATCAAAAACACAAAAAAATTAGTTACTTGTCTTGCTAGTTTATTTTTATTTTGTTTTGTTTGCTTTCTCTATATCAAAAACACAAAAAAATTAGTTACTTGTTTAATTCAGTTTAATTTTGTTTTTCAAAATGAATGCTCCTGAAGTTGAAGTTCGTTCTTTTAGGCAACTAGGAGGTGAAAATTTGAAAGATGCTTGGTATAGAATTAGTGATGCTCATCATAGATGTACTAAGAAACACTCTACCACTATCCTCCTTAGGAACTTTTATGTTGGTATCTCTAGTTGGTATAGGTATGTTCTAGACACTCTTACAGGTGGAAATTTCTTGGGTACTCCTGCTTTAGAAGCCTGTAATATTATTGAAAGTTTGGTAGGAACACCACCCACTAAAGATATTAAAGTTGAGATTACCTTGGAAGATGTTATAAATAAGTTAGACTCTATGGAGAATTTTTTTCCAAATTTTCTTGATTGTATTGGTAAGATTAATGAATCAATAGCCACCATCAATGAAAGAATCACTGTTCTTGAGGATAATAATATCCATGACACCCAAAATCATAGAATTGATGAGTTAGAGGAAGCTATTGAAACCTTAAGTTCAACCTTTACTTCTCTTAAGTCTAAAAAGGAGAAAGTTTATGTGGGTAGAGAGCAAAAGTTTATGTATGTTCCTAAAGTGCCAAAACCAAAGACTCATTATGAGCTTAAAATTGATAAAACTTTTAGTACGGTTAAAGGTAATGAAACACCTCCAGGAACATCTAAGATACCCATTGTTACAAGCTGTGTGTTGGAAGAGGCTTTTGATGATTTGAATGATTTGCCACTTGACAACACTTGATTTTCACTTTCTGCGCCTAGCTGAAAGGCGTTAAAGAAAAGCGCTTATGGGAGACAACCCATCGTTTTTATTTGCTGTTATTTTTGTTTTCTTTGAGTCAAGGATTTTTGTTACTTCTGTAGCAACTCCTTTGTATCTTTATTTTATCGCAATGTTGTGCCAAGTAAAGTTCTATATTGAAAGTTGATGCAAGATTTGGATTTCTGCGCAGTGACAGATTTTTAGCTGTCACGGATTTGAGCTTATCTCCCTGTAGAAAATTCAAAAAATTCTGAGAAAAATCACGCATATTCCTGAGATATGTACGCAACTTTCATTATTTTAGGCCAGATCCATCTGAGCAACTTAAGTGCCTCGAAAAAATTCGTCATTCCAGACTGTTCTGTTTTTGACAGATTCTGCCTTTTGTTTTGCATTCGCTCTTTTACTGTGTTTGTGTGGATTTCTTTGCTCCACAAAGCATTGGTGGCTGTAGCTAATGTCCAGAAGCTTTGGGATTGATTGTATCATTACAGAATATGAGAATTTTTGATTATGCACTAACCCTCTAATGAGAACTGTCTTGAGTTTGGTGTGAAGGAAGTTTTCAAGGATCAAGCGAGAAGGGTGATATTATGTGATCAAGAAGAGTGAAAAGCCTAAGCTTGGGGATGCCCCCGTGGTTCATCCCAACCATATTCAGAGAGACTCAAGCGTCTAAGCTTGGGGATGCCCAAGGCATCCCCTTCTTCATCAACAAACTTATCAGGTCATCTCTAGTGAAACTATATTTTAATTCTTTCACATCTTATGCGCTTTACTTGGAGCGTCTGTGTGTTTTTATTTTTGTTTTTGTTTGAATAAATTCGGATCCTAGCAATCCTTGTGTGGGAGAGAGACACGCTCCGCTTTTTCATGTGAATACTCATGTTCTTCACTTATATTTGTTGAGTATTCTTAACTAGCTACTGCAGTGCTTTTAGCTCCTGTTTTTCATGCATCTCTTCGAGCTGTTAGCACTTGTTTATAAATACTCTCTTGCTGCATTATATTATCATTTGGAGAGTTTATGTTTAATAAATTATTGGTGTTTGTTTGGAAGAAAGAAAATGCTACATGTAGTAGTTGGTATTGGAAAAGACATATGCATTCTTGTAGATCATTGTCTTGTTTTGATGCTTTGCAATTGTTTTGAGCTCTCAAGTAGATCATGTTTAAGCTCTTGCATCATGTAGTTAAAGCCTAGTAGTGGAGAACTACGTAGAGCTTGTTGAGACTTGGATGCATATTTGTTCTCTCTAAGGTCTAGATATTTTCTGGTAAAATGTTTGAGCAACAAGGAAGACAGTGTAGAGTCTTATAATACTTGCAATATGTTTTTATGTGATTCTTGCTGTACCGGTTTATACTTGTGTTTGCTTCAAACAACCTTGCTAGCCTAAACTCTGTACTGAGAGGGAATGCTTCTCGTGCATCCAAAACTTGAGCCAAAACCCATGCCATTTGTGTCCACCATACCTACCTACTATGTGGTATTTCCTGCCATTCCAAGTAAATATTTCATGTGCTACCTTTAAACTATTCAAAACTTTATTACTCCTTATTTGTGTCAATGTTTTATAGCTCATGAGGAAGTATGTGGTGTTTTATCTTTCAATCTTGTCATTTACTTCTGACAGACTTTCACCAATGGACTAGTGGCATATACATCCGCTTATCCAATAATTTGCAAAAAGAGCTGGCAACGGGGTGCCCAGCCCCAATTAATTACAACTTTCATTAATAATTCTCTTCACATGTTTTGCCCTGATTTATCAGTAAGCAACTTAATTTTGCAATAGACACTCCTCCATGGTATGTGAATGTTGGAAGGCACCCGAGGATTCGGTTAGCCATGGCTTGTGTAAGCAAAAGGTTGGGAGGAGTGTCATCTATAAAGAAACTAAAATACATGTGTAAACAAAAGAGAAGAGGGATGATCTACCTTGCTGGTAGAATAACGTCCTTCATGGGAGCCGCTCTTTGAAAGTCTGGTTGACAAGGGGGTTAGAGTGCCCACTACCATTCGTTGACAACAACAAACACCTCTCAAATACTTATTTTGTGCTCTCTATATGCTTTCGAAAACTTAAAAAGCTCTAGCACATGATTTAATCCCTGCTTCCCTCTGCGAAGGGCCTATCTTTTACTTTATGTTGAGTCAGTTTACCTACTCCTTTCTATCTTAGAAGCAAACACTTGTGTCAACTTTGTGTGCATTGATTCTTACATATTTACTTATTGCACTTGTTATATTGCTTTATGTTGACAACTATCCATGAGATATACATGTTACAAGTTGAAAGCAATGCTGAAACTTAATCATCCTTTGTGTTGCTTCAATGCCTTTTACTTTGAATCTATTGCTTTATGAGTTACCTCTTATGCAAAACTTTTTGATGCTTGTCTTGAAAGTACTATTCATGAAAAGTTTTTGCTTATATGATTCATTGTTTACTCTTTATCTATTTGTTAGCAAACTATAGATCATTGCTTTGAGTCACTTCATTCATGACATGAGCCTTGCAATATATTGATCAAGATTGTGTGAAAGCATGTCTCCTCAGAAATTATTTGTTGTTATCGTTTTACCTACTCGAGGACGAGTAGAACTAAGCTTGGGGATGCTTGATACGTCTCCAACGTATCCATAATTTCTGCTGTTCCATGCTTATATTATACCATTTGCTACATGTTTTATATACACTTCGTATCACTTTTATGCATTTTCTGGGACTAACCTATTAACAAGATGCCACAGTGCCAGTTCCCTGTTTTCTGCTGTTTTTGGTTTCAGAAAGTTACTTCTGGAAATATTCTCGGAATTGCACGAAACAAAAGGCCAGTCCCTATTTTTCCAGCACGTACACGGAGTCCGAAGGAGAGACGAAGAGCCACGAGGTGGCCAAACCACAGGTGGCGCGGCTGGGCCCAGCCGCGCCTGGTGGTTTGGGCCCCTCGGGGGTCCGCCGACATCGCCCCTTCGCCTATTTATTCCCCGAGACGCGAAAACCCTAAAACACCGAGCCTTTCATCCAGAACATATTCGCTGCCGCCGCCGTCGTCAACCCTAACTCGGGGGGTTCTGAAGCTCTTCCCGGCACCCTGCCGGAGAGGGGAATCATCACCGGAGGGCTCTACATCGCCATGCCCGCCTCCGGAGTGATGCGTGAGTAGTTCATCCTTGGACTATGGGTCCATAGCAGTAGCTAGATGGTTGTCTTCTCCACTTGTGCCATCATGTTTAGATCTTGTGAGCTGCCTATCATGATCAAGATCATCTTATTGTAATGCTACATGTTGTGTTTGCTGGGATCTGACTTATATTGATACCTATGTGGAGCTGAATATTATATTATCATGTCTATGTCATTTGTGATCTTGCATGCTCTCCGTTACTTGTTGAAGCCTTGGCCACGTGAATACTTGTAACTCCAAGAGGGGGTATTTATGCATGATAGTTGGGTTCAACCTCTATTTAACCTGGGATAGTGACAGCAAGTTCTAAGGTTGTAGATGTGTTGTTGCCACTAGGGGTAAAACAGCAATGCTTTATTCAAGGATGAATGTATTGTTTACATTACGCACATTACTTAATGCAATTGTCTGTTGCTTGCAACTTAATACTGGAAGGGGTACGGATGTTAACCGGAAAGTGGACTATTTAGGCATAGATGCATGCTGGATAGCGGTCTATGTACTTTGTCGTAATGCCCAAATGAATCTCATAGTAGACACCACAGCTCACACATGCATGTTATATGCACTTATCAATTGTCAATTGCCCAGCTGTAATTTGTTTACCCAGCATGTTAGTTATCTTATTGGAGAGACACCACTAGTGAACTGTGGACCCCGGTCCATTCTTTTACATCTGAAATACAATCTACTGCAATCATTGTTCTCTACTGTTTTATGCAAACAAACATCATTTCCATTCGATACGTTTAACCCTTTGTTTTCAGCAAGCCGGTGAGATTGACAACCTCACTGTTAAGTTGGGGCAAAGTAATTTGATTGTGTTGTGCAGGTTCCACGTTGGCACCGGAATCCCTGGTGTTGCGCCGCACTACACTCCTCACCAACACCTTCGAAGCAAACCTCGTTTTCCTACTGGTCCGATTAAACCTTGGTTTCATACTGAGGGAAAACTTACTGCTGCACTCATCATACCTTCCTCTTGGGGTTCCCAACTGACGTGTGACGTACAAGCAATTGTTTCTGGCACTATTAACCTAGAGCCACCAAGGGAATGCTTCTTGTACATCCAAACCTTGAGCCAAATCCATGCCACCTGTGACCACCATACCTACCTATTATGTGGTGTTTTCACCATTCCAAGTAAATTTCTTCATGTGCTATCTACTAACTACTCAAAACTGTTACATTTCCTTTTTGTGTCACTACTTGAAAAGCTCATAAGGACGTAGTAGTGAGATTTGTCATCTTCCATGCTAATTAATTTACAAGGATTGGCAGCTTCATCTGCTTCTCCACCTTTTATTTTGCATTAAAGAGCTAGTTAGTCCACCCTATAAATAAATAAATAGACACTCCTCCATGGTGAATGTTGGTGGGCACCCGAGGATTCGGTTAGCCATGGTTTGTGGAAAGTAAATGGTTGGGAGGAGTGTCACCAATAAGTGCTTGTTACAAGTGCAGTCCTAAAAACTCTCGGAACCGCTCTAAAAGTTAGTTAGCCATGGAAGATGACAAGTACCTGCTATTTGATTTGTTGACACCTGTATACACTATTACCTTACAAAACAATATTTTATGCTCTCTATATGCCTTCGGGAACTACAGCTCTAGCACATGATGTTAATCCCAGCTTCCCTCTGCGAAGGGCCTTTCTTTTACTTTTATGTTGAGTCAGTTTTCCCACTTCTTTCTGTCTACTTAAGCAAACATCATTGTCAACTCCAGTATAACAGTTTTTACATAACTTTGTGTTTGGTTGATCATATTCTTTGCATTGACATTATCTATATGATATACATGTTGAAAGTTGAAGCAAAAGCTGAAGCTATTATCTTCCTTGTGTTGATACAAACACTTTCATGTTGAGAATTATTGCTGCTGTGAGCTAACTATTATGTTAGACTATTATATCTCTAAATGTTTTATAGTATTATTCATGAAAGTTTGCACTTGTGTGATCACTTATGTTTACTCTTTATTTACTTGCTTGCAAACTATAGACCATTGGCTTGGATCACTTCATTCAGATCATGTGCATTACATTGTTATTTGATCAAATATTGTGTTGGTAGCATGTCACTTAAAAATTATCTGTTTTTATCGTTTACCTAATCGAGGACGGGCAGGAACTAAGCTTGGCGATGCTTGATACGTCTCAAACGTATCTATAATTTTTGATGTTCCATGCTGTTATTATATCAATTGCTACATGTTTTGGTTACACTTTATATCATTTTTATGCATTTTCTGGGACTAACCTATTAACAAGATGCCACAGTGCCAGTTCCCTGTTTTCTGCTGTTTTTGGTTTCAGAAAATCTATTAAGGAAATATTCTCGGAATTGGACGAAACAAAAGACATCGTCAATAATATCACGAGGAGATCACGGAGTCCAAAGGGGAGTCGGAGCAGACCCACCAGGGGGCCACGCCACACTAGGGGCGGCCCAGGGTGGGCCCGCGCCCCCTATGGTGTGGTGGCCCCCCTCGGCCACCGACGCCGCCTCTTCGCCTATATATTCTCCGCGACGCGAAAACCCTATTACGGTCGATCATATTCCACGAAAAGTTCCGTCGCGGCCGTCATCGTCAATCTCAGATCGGAGGAGTTCTGAAGCTCTTCCTGGCACCCTGCCGGAGGGGAGATCATCACCGGAGGGCTCTACATCACCATGCCTGCCTCCGGAGTGATGCGTGAGTAGTCCACCCTGGACTACGGGTCCATAGCAGTAGCTAGATGGTTGTCTCTCTACCTTGTGTCTCCATGTTTAGATCTTGTGAGCTGCCTAACATGATCGAGATCATTCTTATTGTAATGCTAGATGTTGTGTTTGCTGGGATCCGATGAATATTGATACCATGTTTATTCAAGTTGTTTATCTATGTGCTCTTGATCTTGCATGCTCTTCGTTACTAGTAGATGCTTTGGCCAAGTAGATGCTTGTGGCTCCAAGAGGGGGTATTTATGCTCGATAGTGGGTTCAGTCTCTAGATATCTGGATCAGTGACAGAAAGGTCAAGATGGTAGATGTGCTATTGCTACTAGGGATAAAACATTGGTGCAGTGTACAAGGGCACTTGTATTGATTACATTACACACTTTACTTCATGCAATAATCTGTTGTTAGCAATTAATACTGAACAGATGCGGATGCTGCCTTGAAGGTGGATTTTTAGGCATAGATGCTGTTGGAATAACGGTCTATGTACTTTGTTGTAATGCCCAACTAGATTTCATAGTAGACATCTTGGCATGTATTGCATTGTTATGCCTCTCTATTTGTCAATTGCCCAGCTGTAATTTGTTTACCCAACATGCTAGTTATCTGTTCTGAGAGAGACACCGCTAGTGAACTGTGGACCCTGGTCCAATTTCCTCATACTGTTTACACAACCTGCTGCAATCATCTGTTTCCTGTTACTTGCTGTTTTTCCTGCTGTTTTCCACACCATACGTTTAACTCTTTGTTTCTGCAAGACCAGAGAGATTGACAACCTCTCTGTTTCGTGTTGGGCAAAGTTCTGGTTTGTGTCTGTGCAGATTCCACGTTGGTGCAAGCTCCCTAGCGCCAGGGGGAGTCAACATCAACAACCTTCCAATTGATCGTCAAGTCCTACTGGTCCGATTAAACCTTGGGTAGATTATTCAAGGGAAAACTTACTGCTGTCTACATCATAACCTTCCTCTTGGGGTTCACCAACACGTAGCCATCAAGCTGTTTTCTGGCGCCGTTGCCGGGGAAGTACTCATCATCACCATCATCATCATCCTCAAATACTCTCCCGTCAACCAGGCACCAGTTGCCTCCTGTCAGAGTATCTAGAACATACCGATACCAACTAGTGATACCAACATAAAAAATTTCTAAGAAGGATCATGGTAGAATATTTTTAGTACATCTACGGTGAGCATCACTGATCCTATACCAAGCATCTTTTAAACTTTCTCCACCTTGTTGCTTAAAGGACCGAACTTCAATTTCAGGGGTACTCATTTTAGCAAAATTAAAACAAAACAGAAAGATAACAACTTGAAAATAAAGTAACTAATTTTTTGTGTTTTGATAAATAAAGCAAACAAGACTAGATAAAAATAAACTAAGCAAGACAATAACAAAGTAAAGAGATTGGAAGCGTGAAACTCCCCTTGCAGAAATCCTCTTGCTCCCCGGCAACGGCGCCAGAAAAAGTGCTTGATGACGTGGATCGCACGTTCGCTGGGAGACCCAAGAGGAAGGTATGAAGCAGTGTAGCAGCAGTTTCCCTCAGTATGAAACCAAGGTTTAATCGAACCAGTAGGAGCAAGAATCACTTTTGAAGGTTGTTGGTGGCGCCGTTTACTCGATCACCAACGTGGAATCTGCACACAACACAATCAACTACTTTGCCCCAACGAAACAGTGAGGTTGTCAATCTCACCGACTTGCTGAAAACAAAGGATTAAACGTATGGTGTGGAAAACAGTAGTAAATTGCAGAGAATGAAAGGAACAATGTTAGCAGTTGGTATATTATCAGTGTAAAAGAATGGACCGGGGTCCACAGTTCACTAGTGGTGTCTCTCCATAAAAGATAACTAACATGCTGGGTGAACAAATTACAGCTGGGCAACTGACAAATATTGAGCGCACGGACAATGCATATATATGACATGATGATTACTATGATATTCATGTGGGCATTACGACAAAATACATAGACCGTTATCCAACAGCGTCTATGACTAATAATCCACCTCCAGGTTGTCATCCGAGTTCCCGTTGGTATTAAGTTGCAAGCAACGGATAATCGCATTAAGTAATGTGCGTAATGTAAACAAATGTATTAGACCTAACGGCGCACCCTTAAGCTAACCATCGGTAAGATGATCTTGATCATGATAGGCAGCTCACAAGATCTAAACATGATAGCATAAAGTGGAGAGACAACCATCTAGCTACTGCTATGGACCCGTAGTCCAAGGATGAACTACTCACGCATCACGCCGGAGGCAGGCATGGTGATGTAGAGCCCTCCGGTGATGATTCCCCTCTCCGCCAAGGTGCCGGGAAGAGCTTCTGAACCCTCCCGAGCTAGGGTTGACGGCGGCGTCTCTGGAACTTTTCGTGGATAATGGCTCGGGTGTCTAGGGTTTTCCCGTGAAGATGAATAAATAGGCGAAAGGGCGGCGGCTGGAGACGCCCGTGGGGCCACACCACCCCACGGCGCGGCAGAGGGGGGCCCACGCCGCCCCATGGTGTGGCTGGCTCGTGGCTCCCCTCCGTCTCTCCTTTGGACTTCGTGTACGTGTTGGAAAAATAGGAGATTATGTCCAAGTTTCATCCAATTCCGAGAATATTTCCAGAATAGCTTTTCTGGAATACAAAAATAGCAGAAAACAGGAACTGGCACTGTGGCATCTTGTTAATAGGTTAGTCCCAGAAAATGCATAAAAATGCTATGAAGTGTATATAAAACATGTAACAATTGGTATAATACCAACATGGAACATCAGGAATTATAGATACGTTTGAGACGTATCACCGAGTGATCAGAAATTATTCTGGGAAAATGCCGCACCACCACCTGTGGAAACATGCTCTCCCACTCCATACTTACTAAGATCCTGTCTAATTTTGCCATAACGGGATCCTCTTGATTATTCGACCAGGTAAACCTTCTACCATTCAACTCTAGTTCTTTCAGCTCGTTATTATTGATAATTGCGTTAAATAAAATCGACCACTTAGAAAGACGCCTAGGCTTGTTGCTTTCACTACTTTCCTAATGATATTAAAATCACCTCCTTCCACATAAGGATATACATTGGCGTTTAACACATGAACCAATTCAATTAGAAAAACTTTTTTATCTCTGTTATGCGGCGCACCATAAACAGAAACTATGTTCCACACCCTACCAGTCATTTTATATTTAACTAGGCATCTAACATAATAAATTCCTACGTCCGTTTCCAACACATCAAAAATCTCTGTATTAATATCCAACATAACGCCTCCAGCAAAGCCTCTTGCAGGAGAACACCCCAAGTAAAACTAAAATTACCTGTAAGCGATTCTAGGAAAACTTTACTGAAGAAAGATTTTCTAGTTTCTTGTAAGCCCACAAAACCTAGCTTGTAATCTTTAATTGCTTCGAAAATAGCCGATTTCTTTTCAGGGTCATTTAGTCCCCTTGGATTCCAAAACATTACAGACATAGAAATCAAAAGATATTGCCTATACCTCTACCTCTATTATGCAACAAAGAAACTCTACCTCTACCTCGATCTCTGCCTCTGTTTCTGCTAGCGCTACTGCATCCTATACCAGCTAAAACTTTAACCAAATCATTAGTCTCATCCTCCAAATCACTACTACCCTATAGTAGACCATATAAACATATACACTAGTAAATGTATACAATATGAAAGTATATATACGTTTCGTGATGAGTAAAATGATATTGGTTTGCTATTGTAGGTATAGCTTTTTTTCTTTCTAGAGAAAATACCACCGCGCTGCTAGAAGGCTGTTTTAGACAATCACATGACAACCAAGTTCATGTAACGGTTTACCCCATTTTCAACTTGTTGTATCACTTTGCACCCGCTGCCCAACTTTTCGTACCACTAGGATTATATAACTGGTTGACACCAAGTCCACAGGAAAACTCATTGTGTTCTATTTGCACCGTGAACTAATCAATCTCCGTCTACATTACAAAATTTTGCATGTTGTAAGTAAACATATATTGCTCCAACAAAAAATATCATAAAATGAGCAAACTTTACTACATTTAGGTTAGACAGTTTTTAGTTCGTCCAATTTTTCAGTCTAGAAAGGCCAATCTTTCAGGGAAATTCGCATTGGCACCCGGAGCATATGCTTCCGGTATTTTCAAAAAAAATTCAAAATTTGAAAACTTATCAAAAAAATCTGAAAAAAATCATGCACGTACCTGACCATGGTGCGCACCACCGTGTTTTTTTCGCGCCGAAATGACATTGTACGCGCCCTGTACAAAAATGACAAATTTCCTGTCAGAAAATGAGCCAAAACGGCGCTCTCAATCTTTCACTCTAAGCAAAAGAGAAAAAATAAATACAGTGAACTAACTAGACGCCCAATTTTCTTCTTTATTTATTTCAAATTAGCAATAATTTAACCACACATAACAACATCCCAAACCGAGCTTTTCCTAGTTGTAGGTTACATTGCTTGCAAAGCACACCGAAACATGGCATCATGCGATCAGAGATTCATTACCAAAAAAGGGAGAAGCTTCATAACAAACGTCAAGATGCATTTTCGTCACGGATTGTCGCTACAGAACGAGCGGATCAAACCGCACCAACTCAGGCCACTGCCCGAAAAAATAACCTAAGCTGGGCTAACGACACATATCGTAGTCAAGAGGGCCTTCATTCTATTGACACCGGGTTCGTCGTCATGGAGGGAATTGTCGACCTTCGCGTCTGTTCTATGGACATCCTCGAGGTTGTCATATCAGACCAGTGATCAAAACCGTCAAGGGAGACAGTTGTGCGATACGAACTGGTAGAAGAAAAAGGAAATAGAAAAGAAGACGGAGACCCTTTTGTCTATTTGGATCGGTCTGTCTCAGCAAAGGACTTGAACAACTAATTCCTTTGAATACCACGAGCTTATAACCAAAAAGAATACCATGCACCTTATTTACTTACTCTATAACTACATCTAAGGTGGAAGTTATGTAATGTAGACATATACATTGAGATATTTGTCAAGATGTTTAAGGATATTAAAATAAATACAAACACATACATATACCTTCATCTAAATCACACTCATTGATCTAGAGAAACATGTGATTCTATTTATTTAATTTATTCCATCTTTTTTAGTTGGCTAAATATACGGTTTGTTAAGGCAGTGACCAAAAAAGAAAATAAAAACTACTAGAATCTATTTCTTCCCAAACTTGATTTTGTATTTTAGTGCAAATGTATTTGAAACGTAGAGGTTAAAATCACGATAAAATATTGTGTCCTAAAATTTGTAGCATCTACTTAATTTTCATCAAGTACAATACACACAATAATAGTTAAATCGTTTGTTGAGATTGATTTCAAAAAGTAAAATAGTTTAGCACAATTGTTCATCAACGAAACTGATTTAGAGTACATCATCAACAATATTGTAAAACAAACGCGTAATCAACGAGAAAACAGGCCGATGAACAAGAGCAAGAATCGATTTCTTAAACTATTAGGGTCTATAGAGAAGTGTCGAGTGGGCCAAGCGTGCTGCCAAACTCTGGATTTTGCCGAACAAGTTGCCGATGCGTTGGAGTTGGAGTGAGAGAAGGTTCGCTCAGTCCGTGTGAAATGGGGGCGTGTCTACAGCTACAGGGAGCGTTGTTGAACGTACATAAGCATGAGCGATCAACACGCACAACACTAACAGCTAGGCGCGTCATCGCAACCGACATGATCTCTTTTTGTTGTTGATTTTTTTTTGTACGAAAAGCATATTTTCAACATATTAAAGCATGGCGTGGAAATCCCAAGAAATAAAACAACCAAAGAATCATCGGGTTAGGGAATAACTAGCACTGTCATGTTTAGGGCCAGTCATGCAAAGCCTCCCTACAAAAGTTTATCATCCACACTCGCAGGCCGGGGTTGTGGACTGCTCGTCACAAAGTCGCAAAGAGGTAAGCATGTTTCCAATGGTTTGCGGAAAATCAAGAACCAAATTTAACCTTGGTCGTTCAATGTGGTACTCCACACTAATTTGAACAAACAAAACAAAACTTTGAGCATCTCCGCCGGCGCCCCAAAAATCCCTCATCGGCCTAATGGGATGTAGACACAAAAATGTCAGCGGTGCCCCATCGGTTTGGACAGTCCGAAAAACTGTGTAGCATCCCATGCCTCCGATCCAGCGTGGCCGCTAGATGGCTGGTTCGGACTAATCTGACTGCTAATCACCTGGCAACCAAGTTCATGTAACGGTTTATCCATTTTTCGACTTGTTGTATCACTTTGCACCCGCTGCGAAACCTCTTGTAGTATTACATATTTTTTTCTACATATACTTTTAAAATATTATAAAGTTTGACCTCGATCAAAACTCAGATCCAGATTAACTTAAAACAGAGCGAGTAATAACTAATCAGGTTGGAATGTTCACGGCTACTAGCGCTCCTACTTAACTAACCAAACTCAAGTGTGGTGGCACTGGCCCGTAATAGTTAATCTTAACCGGAGGTATCCGATCATTAAGAAGTTTGTTTTGTTCTAAATAACTAACCAAACTCAAGTGTGCTGGCGACGGTTGGCAGACTGATGGATAATCAATGAGCACAGCAGGAGCATCATGTTCGGTCAACCTCGGTAGTAATGGCACCAGCTGTTTCCGCAACTGATGGATGCACTTCAGTCTGTCGTCTGTGGTGCGGTGGCCTCTTCGATCCACTCTCTTCTTTAGCCAAACACGCGTTAACGTATTTTTTAATTCTATTAATACATCGAGTAGTATGAATAATATCGTTTGTTAGATACAAAATCGTCGATCATGATAAGCGGAGGAGATCATCATAGTTGTGAAAAAACTGCATTAGACGATCCGAACAAGGGGCCGGGCGCTCTCACTCGCGTGTTTGATCTTGACAAGGAACACACGACGTAGTATGTTCCGTGGAGACCATGAAATTTATCACGCTCGGATGAATGATGGCGTGTCTAGTCTCTGGTTGTGGGTGCGGAAACGGTATTCGTCAGCGGCGTCATGCACCGGCTCTGTTACCTGTCGACGCTCTTGGGATGCTACCACCCAGTGATCGCAGTTACCTTCTTCTTCTTCTTCTTCCATGCAGCTCTGTTATGTTAATGGAGCTTCACTTTTTGCTCTCCATGGAGAGTCAGAGTAGCATCTCTAGCAGATCTCTAGAAAAAACGTAACCAGTTAAATCGTGCCAAAAAACTGTATACGGTACAAAAATGTGTTCTCAGAGAATAAGCATCGGAAAAGGACCCCCAAAATCACGTGGGACACACAAATCACTTTTGTTTCATCTTTAATTTCCCAACCGTCTTCCCCGCCACCACCGAATCGGCCATGGGGCCTCCCCGCGCACCAGCCCGACGAGCTCTCCCAGCGCGGCGGTCCCGCGAGCTAGCCCCACCGTCGACCCAACGTGTTGTCTCGCCATCGCACTCCTGCCAGCCCGCCATGCCCTCCTGGACGACCTCCTCGACCCCGCATGCACCATGGCCCAAGCCCGCCCAGCGGCTCCCGCGAACGGCCTGGATCCAGTGCCGGCCAGAGCTACCGACAGTACGAGACAACGAGGGACATTAGGCCTACCAGACCGACTCCACCGACGCTCGGGGAGCGGGCTGCCCGTGAGCAGAAGTTAGCCAATTCGTGCATAGAAATAATCTGTTGACATGGGGAATCAGACGCACTCATCGTGAGTCGAAGTGTGACGCTGGAATTTGGGCCGGCAGCGGAAGTTGGCTGGACTCCGCCAAGTCCCACGGCGGAAGGTCCCCACCAACCGTTTTCTAGTTTAGGTCCTCTTTGGTTCAAAAGATTTTTAAAGATATTTCCTATGGAGTCTATTTGGTTCAAATGAATGAATCCTCCACAAAAATAATGAAATGTTTTCCTACACTATAATCGCATAGAAATTCTAACAAGAGGTTGGATCTCCTGGGAAAATTCATATGAGTTTATGACAACTATGACTTGTACCAACTCTATAGAAAATTTATGCATTTTTGCCTTTGCTACAACCAAACAACTAGTATGACCAGTTCCTGCATTTTAAGTTCGCGTAGGATTCCACATGTAATGACAATTCCTGTGAAATAAAGCGTATCTCTCCTATAGAGCGCGTTACGCGATGGTTGCTTACCAGTTCGCTGTCTCTCGCTTCTTTCTCTTTCGCGCGTCGTATTTTCGTTTCGTTCGATTCTTCAGTACGCTAGGTTATCGCGCCGAAATTTAAAAAATGGTTTCATTTTTAAATGGATCAATTATGAAGTTGAAACCAATTTTAAAAAAGGAACCATTTTGAAAATGAACCAATTTTCAAAAAGGAACCAATTTCATAATGGAACCATAATGGAACCATTTTAAAAATTGAGACCATTTTTTAAAATCGGGAACCATTTTAAAAATCGGAACATTTTTAAAGTCGGAACCATTTTTAAAAATCAGAAACTTTTTCAAAATAGGGAACCATTTTTAAAATCGGAACCATTTTCAAAAACTGGAACCATTTTTTGAAAACAGGAACCA
Source organism: Poa pratensis (assembly GCA_947311845.1). Classification (NCBI taxonomy): domain Eukaryota; kingdom Viridiplantae; phylum Streptophyta; class Magnoliopsida; order Poales; family Poaceae; genus Poa; species Poa pratensis. Next base: position 33,113,097 of record CAMZMU010000089.1, on the reverse strand, counting down.
TTTTTTAAAATAGGAAACATTTTCAAAATTCGGGAACCATTTTCAAACCTGAAACCATTTTTATAAAATTGGGAAGCATTTTTTAAAATCGGAACCATTTTTTAAGCCGGAACAATTTTCAAAAACTGGAACCATTTTTTGAAAATCGGAACCATTTTTTAAAATCGGAACCATTTTCAAAAACCAGGAACCATTTTCAAAAACCGGAACCATTTTGCACCATTTTCAAAAATCGGTAACAATTTTTCAAAATCGGAACCATTTAAAAAAAACGGAACCATTTTTTAAAATCGGAACCATTTTAAAAATTCGGGAACCAGTTTTAAAAATCGAGAACCATTTAAAAAAAAATAGGAACCATTTTTTAACATTAAGAACCATTTTCAAAAAATTGGGAACCATTTTTAAATCAGAACCATTTTTTAAGTCAGAACCATTTTTCACCTTTTTCAAATATCGGGAACCATTTTTAAATCAGAACCATAATCGAGAACCATTTTTTTATGTCCGAACCATTTTGAAAAATGGTACATTTTTCGAAAATCGAAACCATTTTCAATAACCGGAACAATTTTCGCCATTTTAAAAATCAGGAACCATTTTTTAAAAATCGGAACCATTTTAAAAAATCGAAACGACTTTGAAAAATCAGAACCATTTTTTAAAATCGGGAACAATTTTTAAAAATCAGAACATTTTTAAAGTCGGAACCATTTTTAAAATTCAAAACCATTTTCAAAAATAGGGAACCATTTTTTTTATCGGAACCATTTTCAAAAACTGGAACCATTTTTTGAAAACCGGAACCATTTTTTAAAATCGGAACCATTTTCAAAATTCGGGAACCATTTTCAAAAATGGAACCATTTTCAAAAACCAGAACCATTTTTCACCATTTTGGCATTTTCATAAAATCAGAAAGCATTTTTTAAAATCGGAACTATTTTTTAAGTCGGAACAATTTTCAAAAACTAGAACTTTTTTTGAAAACCAGAACCATTTTTTAAATCGGAACCATGTTCAAAAAAGGGATCCATTTTCCACCATTTTCAAAAAATCGGTAACAATTTTCAAAATCAAAACCATTTTTAATGAGCAGGGAAACAAAAAATGAAAATAGCAAACAAATAGTAAACAAAGAATAAAAGAAAACAGAAAAAGTGCAGGGAAGCAGTACGTGAAGTAATTTGTTTAATGGGCAACACGTACGTGAATGAATTAAACAGGGAAGCGGGTGCAAATGGGCCCGGCCCAGAAACGAAAGGAAGGGTACGCGAAGCGACACAAGCTCCGCGGTACGCGATGTATAGAATTCGCGGAGTACCCGCTAACGAGTCCACCCTCCTTTCTCTGGACCAGCCCAATGAATCACTGACAAGCCAGCGCCGAGAGGCCCATACTGCCTGGCCCACTGAGTTTTGACAAATGTTTTTTCTCTTAATTTTCGAGAATGAGCTTTCCATTATCTATTAGACACTTTTTTTTTCTCTGCATCAGTGTATCACCTTATAGATTTTTCCAAAAAAAAAAAGTCCTATCCCACAGAGATGACACAACACAAAGATGCTAGCTCGCCAACAACTATAGTTAACATCTACTGATACGGCATGCATCATGCACGCACGCACTTCCCTTGAATCTTCATTTTATTTAATCACAACAACGGAGCTGCTGGCTAATCTAGCTAGGACTAAAATGGTTGCTCGGTTTTAAGATTCTGTCATACATAAAACAATACTCACCAGTGTACTTACGTGCCTCTCATTGGCCAAATGCACGTAGTAGCATAGCCACAAATTGATCGTGCAATCAAAAAACTGTTGATCAACTTGAACCTGCCGATCTTATCATCATAGATCGATGTACGACACCTGTTTATGATATGAACCCAAGCCTATCCATCTGAAGAAGCAAAGCACAGTACACGCCGGCCAAGATTATTATAGTTTTCATAACAGTTCAAAGGGTTCTAGATCCTGAAATTGCTACAAGAAAATGTTATAAACTATTGCTGCTGACCTCAGTATAGATAGTTACATATTCTGAGTTTCATTTTCGATCGATTACAGCTGGCTTAACTTCTTTTCTGAGTGAAACCCAACGCTAACCATTATTTGACTTTGATATAACGGAGTAGCTGTCCATATCGGCAGGGCCAACCTGAAACAGATTCTGTAGCTACTAGGTTCAGCTAGCTTGTTTATAATTACCTCGGGTAATCGATCAGTCACTAGTACATTATTGTATAAATGTCAATTCGCGTACTCGACGCCCATTGATGGATTTCTCGAGAACCTTTTTTTTTCGACATCATCTCAAGAACCAAAGTTACTAATAAAGCACGGTTATACATGGTCTGATTCCTACCGGCGAATGGCATTGGAAGATACACTGGCCAGAGTAATGTCAATGACCATGGTGGGGCGGTGATCGATGATGACATGATGATTTCTTTTTCGAACTAGAATGACATGATGATCATATGTATTCCTTAAGTAAAGCAGAATATGGAGAATCTCTCCGAGAATTTTTTTTCCCGATAAAAGATACACTTTCTCCGTCTCAATATAAAAAGTCATTACAACCAATATACTCTATACTCTTATGTTGGTTGTAAGGACATCTTAAATTATTGGACGGATGGAGTATATCTATATCAATGTGGTACCCAGCACACTTGGTCTCAAGTAAGCATGAAACACGATCAGATGAGAAATTGATGGCTATCGACTAGGGTTTCATCCCGATTATCATGACACCGAGGTTAATTGCTTCGGCATGACCGCCTGATTTACCATGTCCATGTTTTTTTCCTCTTTGTAATTTATCACAAATGAGTGACAATTAAAACTTGAAAAATGAAGGTATTTCATTGAAATGTTTATTTTTCTGGTCAGATATGTCCCCTAGAAAAGCGGTGTAATAGTCCATTTTCCATCTTTTATATAAATTTTCTCGCGTATTCCCTGTAATGATCCCCTATTAAGAAGCAAACTACTAGCACACGACTTCCCGTACAAAAGAATATCCTTACAAGCTGGAGCCGCGTGTAAATAAATGGCCAATGGTTTAATTACACTACCACAAGTACAAGGCGAAGTGGTTAACTGTTAAACAAGTCTATGACAACTGCATCAAGTAAACAAAACTATCCTAAGCTAGGCGACAGAGTCACCATCTCTTACTCTACTCCTAATAATGCACCATTCGCTGCTTCTGACACATCGAGGCGTGTGGAGAACAGCTCCAAGACATAACAATTATTACATCAGAAAACAGCATCAAGAAGTTGACCCATCATTTGTCCGAAGAAATGGCTGTATATGAGGTTGCCTTGCGTCTATATAAGCAGAGGATTAATTGAGGCTGATGTCAAGTTAAATGAGGTAGCAGCTAGGAGAGATGGACATGGAGACAGAAAGGGAGAAGATGGAGAGGGGCAAGTCAGAGCTGAGGATGGCCATGGAGGAGCTCAGCTTGCTCAGCACAAGGGAAGGGGACGATCAGCAACAAGAGCAGCAGCAGCAGCAGAGGTCATCCACCATGGATCTCTTCTGTGTCTCCAAGCAGCTTCTCCATGTCCTTGGTTGGTTACTTACTCAATATTCTTTAAGATGCAAAATATCGTGCTGTTTGTTCCTTCTTTTGTTCAGTAGACGTGGAATTATAAGAAGATGAGGCCGTTATTTTTCTTACAGCGAGATTACGCTATTATGGTGTTCTAGAAAGAAAGAACCTTTTATTTGTACATATATGTTTCTTTGTCTTGCTGTAAATTTGAACGATTTTCTCTCATGAAGCATGAGAGTGAAAATATTAAACCCCTGAATTGGGGTTAAAGGAACAAAGGAACAAATTACTGAAATGAAACAGACTAAAATTGACTTTGTCGGAACTGAATGTCAGAGCTACTCTTTTTTCCATTTGTTCCTTTTCCAATAATGTATCTGTAAAATCAAGTTGAACTGACAAATGCTTTCATTTGCTATGAAAGATGGGATTGGACCAACATTACTAGTCTTGAGGCAGGACATTGAACAAAATATTCAGGTAATACATTTCTCTTTGGATTCAGCAAATTAACTTATTTTATGTTCTCCTGTGAGGAACTTATTCCCATGCTGCCCTGTCCGCATTCTGCATTGCATTAATTTATATAACTAAGAAACTGGGCATAATAAATATGTGTACTATATTTGCAGAGATTACAAGATCTTCATGCGAGAGACCCTTCAAAATATGCGAGCTTGACGGCAATTGTGACCGAAGAAGTAGACGAAGGGATCGCAAAGAAGACTAACAGTTGCACCAGGGCTATTATCTGGCTGTCTAGGTAGTTAATTTTAGGACTTTCTTCTCATCTAACATACGTTCTTTTATGTATAACATATATGTATATTCCTGCTGCAACTTGCAAACTTTGTTCTCAAGTTTCCTTCGGTTCAGGTCAATGAATTTCTCATTACATTTGCTGGAGAGATTACTGAAGAACCCAGAGACAAGCCTGAAAGAGATAGTGGAAGAAGCATACAAGAGCACTCTGAAGCCATTCCATGGGTGGATCTCATCAGCTGCTTACAGGGTATGATCAGTTGGGATACTATTGTTCTTTACCACATACCTTCTACACAATAACAAATTGATTAATTTTTCTGAAGATTTTTTACACAAATATAGTTCACTGATTGCACACGAAGATTGGTTTGCTGAGTTGCAGTCATCAGTTGGTTTGACTTGTATCCACTGACCTAATCTGTTGAGCATAGTTGCAAACTGTTAGGTAGCATTGGGTCTTATTCCAGAAAGAGAGATCTTCATTCAGTTGTTGATGGGGAACTGCCAGGACCCTGAGGATTTTACAGGAGATGTCATGATCTTGGTCTCCATTGTCCAGCCTCTGCTAGAGGAGACCAATACCATTTTGGTGAGATATCTGCACGCTAGATAGAAAGATTGGTTGCAATGCGGGAAAGATGAGGGTTTTCTGATGCAATAGGGTTGTTTTGTAGGTTAAGTACAAACTGACAGGCTGAAATCGACCTGAAGCACAAGGATGCATTACATCAATCACCTGATGGTTGTACATAGATACTAGTGTACTGCATAAGCTAATTCACCTTTATTTGTAAATCAAAATTAAGGACTTATTTTGAGTGGTTGGTTCTAGACTCCGTTTTCCATTTAAAGATGTTACAAATGTCCGTCTTGTATGTCTTCTTGCCCTTGTTTTTACTGTGTAGGGTGTATCATAGGAATCATCTATTTGGTAGATGCATGTATGTATCTCTTGTTTCCTTTCTCTTAATTTGTTCCTTTCTCTCGCTCACACTTTTTATTTGTTGAAGTGTGTATGTGGATGGTCTAGACCTTTCTATTAATTCAAACTTTTGATTGCGTTGGAAAGTCTCAAATTTGAGCCATAGTTTTTGCAATTTATTCTAAAATTGTTGTTGCCACCTTTTTGTCCACGTATAGGCCTCTTGAGACATACCTCTCAGACTCGTGCGTTGTCGCTCTCTTCTGATTTGCACGTGTTGACTTTCTGCGTCACACGTAAGAGGGGGTGTTCAAGTGTATATGTGGATTGTCTAGCCCTTTCCATTAGTTCAGACTATTGATTGCGTTGGCTAGTGCATGAAACATGACATTATTAACTACCAATATGCACCTGTTGTTATCATTTATCTTTTCATATGCATTATCTCCACTTTTTACACCTATATTGTGCGAATAGTGAAAAACTTACGGATATCCCACCTAAGAAAATTCGAACCCGATTTTACACATTTAAGTAGTATCCTCAATCATGTCCAACCTTCTCTTCTCCATTTGTTCTATTCCTCACCATCCTCGTGATATTTTCGAGCCACGATCATCGCCTCACACCTACACCAAAAAACAGATAAGAGAAGAGGCCCAAAATTTCTTAAATGGGTAATCTGAATATTTTTTCACTACATGTGGGTAATTGGAGACACAAATTCACAATTAGGAGGTTTAAAGTGGAATTCACTCTCAACCAAAACACCAAAAAATACAGAATCTATTGTAACACAAACTTGTGCTTTTGTGTTACTTCTTGTTTAAGAGAAGTCTACATATATTTAGGCACTGCATATATTAAGGTTTGTAAGTTCATTCTGGGAAGAGCTAATTACACTTGTCATACAAAAATTTGAATGGTGCGAGGAAACGGTACAATAACTTTAAAATTGTGATGAACGGTCCAAAAACTTGTAATGCTTGTTCAACAGGTCCAAATCACCCCTGGTGCAGACAGGTGGAATGTTTTGTTTTTGTGAAAAAACACCCGAGGTCGACACAAATCTGTAAAGAGCTAATTAAGCTTTCCTATATAATTTTACCACAAACCTTGCCTCCAGAAGAGTGCAAGCACGCCACCGATCGCATAGTATTTCCCTCATGCCACCTGCATGTCCTTTATGCCATCACTGGTCCACCGCGCCAGCCACAGTTGATCAAATGTCCTTCTCTTCTTCGGAAACGCGTTCATCAAGACTAAACCCTAATATTCAGTTTGATCAACCGTCCTCATCCTCTTCTGATACATCATCTTATCTATTTTTCAATGCAATAAATCTCAATCATAACTCTAAGGATTGAATATCTGAGATTGAACAGTTCTTTCGCAATATTATGATAGTTACTTGAGGAGAACTCATTAAGATGTAACCTGGTTCTGAAGGGTGGAAGAAACCATGCCAACATGGATATATATTGAGAATCTCCTACGTAGAACTTACCTTCAGAGACACTTATCCATCCAAGTCGACCAATGCAAGATGCCTGCAGGATGCTTGCATCATTGGATGACCCTTACCAACAAGCCAAGACATATGTGAACCTTGATCAAAATCAATAACAACAAGCACATTAAGTCTGGTCTAGTGCTTTCTACCCTTGAATGTTGCAACCACTGATCTCGGTACTCTAGCAGTCACATAAGTATATTGATTGCGTAATAATATCCTATGATGACGTGAACAATAATTATGTTTCACACAATTATAATCCTGTAATTAATGACATGAACAAACAATTAGTACTAGTCACCTTGATCAAAATCAACAACAACAACAACCGTCACATTATGTCGGGTCTAGTGCTTTCTACCCCTGAATGTTGCAACCACTTATCTCGGTACTCTACCAGTCACATAATTATATTGATTGCACACATACTATCCGATGATGACATAAACAAAAAAAATCTGTTTCACACAATTACAATCATGTAATGACATGAACAAATGATTAGTAGTGCTCATCTTGAAATATGGATACTATCTTGCCCCACATCGTATCATGAATGGTGTTTGACTAGTTGGTGCCTTGAGCATCTCTCCCCCGAACTCACCACAAATAAGACTTGCTTGATATATCGGTTTATTATCTCTATGTATTTTATGATTGTTCCATGGATCACCCTAATTCTTGATTATGACCTACAACATGAAAGAACAATGTTACTTGCTCTCACACAGAAGCTTGGATGCTACTCCCTTCGTTCCATCATGTAAGATGTTATTACAACCAACAGAGGGAGTATGTTCCAGCAAATGCTTCTTTCTAAGCATCTTGCAAAGCCGGTGAAAGGGGCTTTTCCATGTGAAGCATGTTGCTAGCCTCTACATCGCTGCAGTTATAGATGTGATTCAAATTTGTTTGTCTCTCTAGATCTCGTCCCTCCATTGGACCATATGTGATCATATGGACAGAGCGTCGAATAGTTCTCGTGTGGACAAAATAGGTCAAGCAACTATGAGTGTTGCTTCTTATATGATAATCTTTATTCATGCATCCTGATGTAATCAATATTGCATAAGTATGTGTGGAATCAGCCTATACCTTTCCTAATGGTGTGGGGTGGGAGGGGGTTACTGTACAGGGTGCTTACCAATGCCATGAATGTTATAGAAAATGGCTGACCACCACCACTGTTGGAGGCGGGTAGGGTGTGGTGGAGTCGAGGAGGGAAAGGTGATCTGGTGTGGGAGACGAAAGGGAGGAGCAAGTGCCCCGGATGAAGGGGATGAGCTAGTGCCCCTAATGAAAGGGAGGAGCCTGTGTCAGAGATTCACGTCAGCACTGTCACGGCTGCAGAAAGAAGAGGTGTCGATTTTTCCTACTCTCGATGTGAGATTAGCTTTGGCACCAAACCACGCGGATAAACTTTTGTCGCCCGCCATCTCTAGCATTGATATCCGTGCACCCCGCTTCTGTCGTGTCCTTGCATACCTAGCTACTCCCTCCGTTCCAATTTAATTGACTTGCTATGCACCAAATATGGATGTATATAGACTCATGTCTATATGAGTCTATATACATCCATATTTGGTGCATAGCAAGTCAATTAAATTGGAACGGAGGGAGTACATAGCAATACGGTTGGTTATAGCATTCCCAGCGGGCCTGGCTGGGAGCTGCTCTCGTCCATGCAAGTCTATCCCAGCCCCAAGTGCAGGCAATCAAAAACTAGAGTTTTGCAGCTCGCGAGGCTGGTTCGCCTCCACGTGGGCAATCAAACACTTCCTAATGACCAGCTCCAAAGAATCTTAGTTTTTAGAAGGTCAGTCTTTTTTTTTTTTGCGAAAATAGAAGGTCCAGTCTTTATTTAGGCCTATTGAAAAAGTCTAAATAATCTGAGTTAACAATGCCCTTGTCATTTATTTTATTTAAGTATCGGCCGTTGGGGCTGATATCAGATAAGTGTTGGGCTCAAATGTTGCAGTCCTTCGTGAAGTTCACCATTGAGCGTTTCCTGCAAGTGTTTGGCTCAAATGTTTCAGGCTTTGCTAGAAGACCATTGAGCGGTACCATTTCCAATTCCTCGGGCATCCAAACATGAGGCATCCTTCATATTTCCGGATTCCAACTCCAGATTTCTAAGCCTTATTTTGGCATACAAACGGGAGTAGGATTGGAAGCTTTACGTTTTTTTCGCTAGGTCAAACAACAACCTTACCCACCAGCATTTTAGATTATAGTATTGTACTACTAGCACATTACCTCAGTAATTGGGTCTGTCCAGCACTCACTGTTCTGTCAACAATGTGCTCCCATTGCTGCCGGCATCCTCAATGCCCATGATCACGAAAACGGGACCATCATGCAACACATGAGCAATTCTTAGAGGCGAGACTAGGGAACTACTTGTGTTTATGTTTCCACACATGCATATAGGTTTTCCTCCGAATCTCATATTCAAGAACCATACCTGTTATAACACAAAAATATAAACATTAAATACGAACTGACATATCAATAATAACAGTTATTATTTCCTGTAGGGCATATGAGTGCCATAGAAAGGCTGACCACCACCGATTTTTTGAGACATAATAGGGGGTGGTGGAGTCGAGATAGGACGAGGTGATTCGATGTTGGAGGCGGAAGGGAGGAGCGAGTGCCGTTGATGAAGGGGAGGAGCTAGTGTTGAAGATGAACAAGAGGTGCCCGTAACGGATATTTATATCCACGTGTTGCCACCGCTGCAGGAAGAAAAGGTGCCCATTTTTTCCTACTCTCGTGGTGAGTTAGGTTTTGTGCCGAACTGCGCTGGCAAATTTTCGTCGCCCGCCGTCAAGCGGAGCAACCCACGTGCCTTGTTTCCCCTTGTATCTGTGCAGGCCTAGGTGGCTAGAGAAACAAGAGCTGCTTTCAGGTCCATGCAAGCCTGTCCCAGCCTCACGTGCATGCGTCCAAATTTCAGGGTTTTGCATCTCGCGAGTGTTGTCGGCCTCCATGTGGCAACCAAACACACCGAGTCTGAGTTTATAGAACATCCAATCTGTTTTATACCTATTTAGAACGTCCAAATAATGTGAGTTAACAACGCCTTTGTCTTTTTTGACATCTAACTTGGCCGCATTTTGATAATCCCTTGCACAATCAGATGCCATAAGGTCCATTACAAATCCCGGGGGCGTACTATTGGGTTACGTAGCAGAATTTAAAAAAATTCCGACCTCTGTAACGGCCAGGAACAACTATGAAGGTACAAGAAGGGTTAGTACTGTTTTTTACCGACACGAAGATGCGGAACATGTGTCGATGACGATGTCGATGAAGCCTGATGAAGATTCTCAGGCCAAGCCTGGCGGTGAGAATGTTGCCGATCCCTCGTACAGCCTTATGGATCCAGCAGAGCGAGGGTCAAACGTCTATGACGTCTCACCCCTCTGAGAGCTCGCACACGTACGTCCGTCAGAGTCCAGCATCGCTTCACCGTGCCAGATTTAAGAGCTACTGGTGTACATGAGGTGGAGAGAACCCCAACACATGGGAGAGAGAGAGATTAGATCTAGATGATGAGAGCCTCCAGACGTGGGAGAGGCTCAAAATATTTCTCTAAATTGTGTGTCCAAAAAAGAGAGGGTGTGGGGTTTATATAGGAGATCCCAAAGGGTGGGGCGACGTGGAGAAGGAGTAGAACTCCTCCCCTAAGCCACTACCGCCGTCGCCCTTGGGGGTGGGGCCCACCCTAGCTGCACCGACCTACGGGGTGGGGCCCACCCAAGGCCGGCCGGCCCTTGGCTGCCTCCACCGCCTCCCCCATGGGCCTTGAGCCCACTAGGGTTCGGCCTTGGGGGGGAGGGAACTCCCCCCTTTTCCAGGCGCCTCGGCCCACCACCACCTTCGGTGGTGCGGCTGCCTTGGTGGGCCCCTGGGGCCCACTAGGCAGCCTCCTTTTATTTGCCTTTGCCTATTTAATATTTTTGCAATTTTTATTTATTATTAAATACATTAAGATTTAATTAATTGATATTTTGTCTAATTAATTCCCAGAAATAATTACTTATCATATAAACATATTTACATGATCCGGGACACCTAGTGTCCACCGACAAAATTCCTTGGACAAATATTTCCTTTTATATAAACCCTCGAATAAATCCGATACTCCTTCAACTGTATGATCAAATCTCTAAACATAGTTCGATCACTCCGAAACCATCCCAGGTGATACTCTCTGTCTACTCCGGACCTCCTACGTACACATCAGACTATGACGACTTAAGTGTGTTACCCTGGTGGCTCTAGGTTAATAGTGCCAGAAACAATGCTTGTACGTCACACGTCAGTTGGGAACCCCAAGAGGAAGGTATGATGAGTGCAGCAGTAAGTTTTCCCTCAGTATGAAACCAAGGTTTAATCGACCAGTAGGAAAACGAGGTTTGCTTCGAAGGTGTTGGTGAAGGAGTGTAGTGCGGCGCAACACCAGGGATTCCGGTGCCAACGTGGAACCTGCACAACACAATCAAATTACTTTGCCCCAACTTAACAGTGAGGTTGTCAATCTCACCGGCTTGCTGAAAACAAAGGGTTAAACGTATCGAATGGAAATGATGTTTGTTTGCATAAAACAGTAGAGAACAATGATTGCAGTAGATTGTATTTCAGATGTAAAAGAATGGACCGGGGTCCACAGTTCACTAGTGGTGTCTCTCCAATAAGATAACTAACATGCTGGGTAAACAAATTACAGCTGGGCAATTGACAATTGATAAGTGCATATAACATGCATGTGTGAGCTGTGGTGTCTACTATGAGATTCATTTGGGCATTACGACAAAGTACATAGACCGCTATCCAGCATGCATCTATGCCTAAATAGTCCACTTTCCGGTTAACATCCGTACCCCTTCCAGTATTAAGTTGCAAGCAACAGACAATTGCATTAAGTAATGTGCGTAATGTAAACAATACATTCATCCTTGAATAAAGCATTGCTGTTTTACCCCTAGTGGCAACAACACATCTACAACCTTAGAACTTGCTGTCACTATCCCAGGTTAAATAGAGGTTGAACCCAACTATCATGCATAAATACCCCCTCTTGGAGTTACAAGTATTCACGTGGCCAAGGCTTCAACAAGTAACGGAGAGCATGCAAGATCACAAATGACATAGACATGATAATATAATATTCAGCTCCACATAGGTATCAATATAAGTCAGATCCCAGCAAACACAACATGTAGCATTACAATAAGATGATCTTGATCATGATAGGCAGCTCACAAGATCTAAACATGATGGCACAAGTGGAGAAGACAACCATCTAGCTACTGCTATGGACCCATAGTCCAAGGATGAACTACTCACGCATCACTCCGGAGGCGGGCATGGCGATGTAGAGCCCTCCGGTGATGATTCCCCTCTCCGGCAGGGTGCCGGGAAGAGCTTCAGAACCCCCCGAGTTAGGGTTGACGACGGCGGCGGCAGCGAATATGTTCTGGATGAAAGGCTCGGTGTTTTAGGGTTTTCGCGTCTCGGGGAATAAATAGGCGAAGGGGCGATGTCGGCGGACCCCCGAGGGGCCCAAACCACCAGGCGCGGCTGGGCCCACTGCCGCGCCACCTGGTGGTTTGGCCACCTCGTGGCTCTTCGTCTCTCCTTCGGACTCCGTGTACGTGCTGGAAAAATAGGGACTGGCCTTTTGTTTCGTGCAATTCCGAGAATATTTCCAGAAGTAACTTTCTGAAACCAAAAACAGCAGAAAACAGGGAACTGGCACTGTGGCATCTTGTTAATAGGTTAGTCCCAGAAAATGCATAAAAGTGATACGAAGTGTATATAAAACATGTAGCAAATGGTATAATATAAGCATGGAACAGCAGAAATTATGGATACGTTGGAGACGTATCAAGCATCCCCAAGCTTAGTTCTACTCGTCCTCGAGTAGGTAAAACGATAACAACAAATAATTTCTGAGGAGACATGCTTTCACACAATCTTGATCAATATATTGCAAGGCTCATGTCATGAATGAAGTGACTCAAAGCAATGATCTATAGTTTGCTAACAAATAGATAAAGAGTAAACAATGAATCATATAAGCAAAAACTTTTCATGAATAGTACTTTCAAGACAAGCATCAAAAAGTTTTGCATAAGAGGTAACTCATAAAGCAATAGATTCAAAGTAAAAGGCATTGAAGCAACACAAAGGATGATTAAGTTTCAGCATTTGCTTTCAACTTGTAACATGTATATCTCATGGATAGTTGTCAACATAAAGCAATATAACAAGTGCAATAAGTAAATATGTAAGAATCAATGCACACAAAGTTGACACAAGTGTTTGCTTCTAAGATAGAAAGGAGTAGGTAAACTGACTCAACATAAAGTAAAAGATAGGCCCTTCGCAGAGGGAAGCAGGGATTAAATCATGTGCTAGAGCTTTTTAAGTTTTCGAAAGCATATAGAGAGCACAAAATAAGTATTTGAGAGGTGTTTGTTGTTGTCAACGAATGGTAGTGGGCACTCTAACCCCCTTGTCAACCAGACTTTCAAAGAGCGGCTCCCATGAAGGACGTTATCTCTACCAGCAAGGTAGATCATCCCTCTTCTCTTTTGTTTACACATGTATTTTAGTTTCTTTATAGATGACACTCCTCCCAACCTTTTGCTTACACAAGCCATGGCTAACCGAATCCTCGGGTGCCTTCCAACATTCACATACCATGGAGGAGTGTCTATTGCAAAATTAAGTTGCTTACTGATAAATCAGGGCAAAACATGTGAAGAGAATTATTAATGAAAGTTGTAATTAATTGGGGCTGGGCACCCCGTTGCCAGCTCTTTTTGCAAATTATTGGATAAGCGGATGTATATGCCACTAGTCCAGGTGAAAGTCTGTCAGAAGTAAATGACAAGATTGAAAGATAAAACACCACATACTTCCTCATGAGCTATAAAACATTGACACAAATAAGGAGTAATAAAGTTTTGAATAGTTTAAAGGTAGCACATGAAATATTTACTTGGAATGGCAGGAAATACCACATAGTAGGTAGGTATGGTGGACACAAATGGCATGGGTTTTGGCTCAAGTTTTGGATGCACGAGAAGCATTCCCTCTCAGTACAGAGTTTAGGCTAGCAAGGTTGTTTGAAGCAAACACAAGTATAAACCGGTACAGCAAGAATCACATAAAAACATATTGCAAGTATTATAAGACTCTACACTGTCTTCCTTGTTGCTCAAACATTTTACCAGAAAATATCTAGACCTTAGAGAGAACAAATATGCATCCCAAGTCTCAACAAGCTCTACGGTAGTTCTCCACTACTAGGCTTTAACTACATGATGCAAGAGCTTAAACATGATCTACTTGAGAGCTCAAAACAATTGCAAAGCATCAAATCAAAACAAGACAATGATCTACAAGAATGCATATGTCTTTTCCAATACCAACTACTACATGTAGCATTTTCTTTCTTCCAAACAAACACCAATAATTTATTAAACATAAACTCTCCAAATGATAATATAATGCAGCAAGAGAGTATTTATAAACAAGTGCTAACAGCTCGAAGAGATGCATGAAAAACAGGAGCTAAAAGCACTGCAGTAGCTAGTTAAGAATACTCAACAAATATAAGTGAAGAACATGAGTATTCACATGAAAAAGCGGAGCGTGTCTCTCTCCCACACAAGGATTGCTAGGATCCGAATTTATTCAAACAAAAACAAAAATAAAAACACACAGACGCTCCAAGTAAAGCGCATAAGATGTGAAAGAATTAAAATATAGTTTCACTAGAGATGACCTGATAAGTTTGTTGATGAAGAAGGGGATGCCTTGGGCATCCCCAAGCTTAGACGCTTGAGTCTCTCTGAATATGGTTGGGATGAACCACGGGGGCATCCCCAAGCTTAGGCTTTTCACTCTTCTTGATCACATAATATCACCCTTCTCGCTTGATCCTTGAAAACTTCCTTCACACCAAACTCAAGACAGTTCTCATTAGAGGGTTAGTGCATAATCAAAAATTCTCATATTCTGTAATGATACAATCAATCCCAAAGCTTCTGGACATTAGCTACAGCCACCAATGCTTTGTGGAGCAAAGAAATCCACACAAACAATCCAAAACAGAATCTGTTCTGGACATTAGCTACAGCCACCAATGCTTTGTGGAGCAAAGAAATCCACACAAACACAGTAAAAGAGCGAATGCAAAACAAAAGGCAGAATCTGTCAAAAACAGAACAGTCTGGAATGACGAATTTTTTCGAGGCACTTAAGTTGCTCAGATGGATCTGGCCTAAAATAATGAAAGTTGCGTACATATCTCAGGAATATGCGTGATTTTTCTCAGAATTTTTTGAATTTTCTACAGGGAGATAAGCTCAAATCCGTGACAGCTAAAAATCTGTCACTGCGCAGAAATCCAAATCTTGCATCAACTTTCAATATAGAACTTTACTTGGCACAACATTGCGATAAAATAAAGATACAAAGGAGTTGCTACAGAAGTAACAAAACTCCTTGACTCAAAGAAAACAAAAATAACAGCAAATAAAAACGATGGGTTGTCTCCCATAAGCGCTTTTCTTTAACGCCTTTCAGCTAGGCGCAGAAAGTGAAAATCAAGTGTTGTCAAGAGAAGAAGCATCAACATCATAACTTGCTCTAACAATAGAGTCAAAAGGTAACTTCATTCTCTTCCTAGGGAAGTGTTCCATACCTTTCTTGAGAGGAAATTGGTACCTTATATTACCTTCTTTCATATCAATGATGGCACCAACAGTTCGAAGAAAAGGTCTTCCCAAAACAATAGGACAAGATGCATTGCATTCAATATCCATAACAATAAAATCAACGGGGACAAGGTTATTTTTACTGTAATAAAAACATCATTAACTCGCCCCAAAGGTTTCTTCATAGCATTATCAGCGAGAAAAACATCCAAATAACAATGTTCCAAAGGTGGCAAATCAAGAATATCATAAAGCTTCTTGGGCAAAACTGAAACACTTGCACCAAGATCACACAAGGCATTGCAATAAAATCATTCACCTTTACCTTAATGATGGGTTCCCAACCATCTTCTAATTTCCTAGGAATAGAAGCTTTAAGTTTCAACTTCTCCTCCCTAGCTTGCAAAAGAGCATTTGTAATATGCTTTGTAAAAGCCAAATTAATAGTGCTAGCATTGGGACTTCTAGCTAATTTTTGCAAGAACATAATAACTTCAGAGATGTTACAATCATCAAAATCAAAATCATTATTGTCAATGGTGGTGGAACCATTGTCTCCAATAGTTTGAAAAATTTCAGCACTTTTATCAGAAAAAGTTTCAGCAGTTTTAGGCAATTTCAAACGCTTTGCAGAAGTAGTAGAGACATTACCAACACCAATAACATTACCATCAATAGTAGGAGGTTTACTAGCATGTGAAACATTAGCATTACTAGTGGTGGTGATAGTACAAACTCTAACTATACTATTCTCTTTTTCAAGTTCTTCCTCTTTTTCCCACCTAGCATGCAATTCAGCCAACATCCTAATATTATTATCAATTCGAACTTGGATGGCATTTGCTGTAGCAAATGACTTAATATCTTTAACTTCATTAGGCATAACTTTCAGTTTTAGAATTTCAACATCATGAGCAAGACTATCAACTTTAGAGCAAGATCATCAATTTTTTCAAACTTTTCCTCAACAGTTTTATTGAAAGCTTTTTGTGTGCTAATAAATTCTTTAAGCATAGCTTCAAGATCAGAGGACACACTTCTATTGTTGCTGTAGGAATTACCATAAGAATTGCCATAACCATTTGAAGGATAAGGCTTATAATTGTTGCTACCAAAATTATTCCTATAAGCATTGTTGTTGAAGTTGTTGTTTTTAATGAAGTTTACATCAACATGCTCTTCTTGAGCAACCAATGAAGCTAAAGGAACATTATTAGGATCAACATGAGATCTACCATTCACAAGCATAGACATAATAGCATCAATCTTATCACTCAAAGAGGAGGTTTCTTCAACAGAATTTACCTTCTTACCTTGAGGAGCTCTTTCGGTGTGCCATTCGGAATAGTTGATCATCATATCATCAAGTAGCTTTGTTGCTGCACCTAAAGTGATGGACATAAAGGTTCCTCCAGAGGCTGAATCCAATAAGTTCCTTGAGGAAAAATTTAATCCTGCATAAAAGGTTTGGATGATCATCCAAGTAGTCAGTCCATGAGTGGGACAATTCTTCACCAAAGATTTCATTCTTTCCCAAGCTTGAGCAACATGTTCATTATCAAGTTGTTTAAAATTCATAATGCTACTTCTCAAGGATATAATCTTAGCAGGAGGATAATATTTCCCTATGAAAGCATCTTTGCATTTTGTCCAAGAATTAATACTATTTCTAGGCAAAGAAAGCAACCATTCTTTAGCTCTTCCTCTCAAGGAGAAAGGAAAAAGTTTCAGTTTTATAATATCCCCATCCATATCCTTATACTTTTGCATTTCACAAAGTTCAACAAAGTTATTAAGATGGGCAGCAGCATCATCAGTACTAACACCAGAAAATTGCTCTTTCATAACAAGATTTAATAGAGCAGGTTTAATTTCATAAAATTCTGCTGTAGAAGCAGGTGGAGCAATAGGAGTGCATATGAAATCATTGTTGTTTGTGCTAGTGAAGTCACACAACTTAGTGTTCTCAGGAGTACTCATTTTGAAAAACAAAATAAACTGAATTAAACAAGTAACTAATTTTTTTGTGTTTTTGATAAAGAGAGCAAACAAGACTAAATAAAAATAAACTAAGCAAGACAAATAACAAAGTAAAGAGATTGGGTGTGAGAGACTCCCCTTGCAGAAGCAATTCGTTTTCCCCGGCAACGGCGCCAGAAAACGTGTTGGTGGCTCTAGGTTAATAGTGCCAGAAACAATGCTTGTACGTCACACGTCAGTTGGGAACCCCAAGAGGAAGGTATGATGAGTGCAGCAGTAAGTTTTCCCTCAGTATGAAACCAAGGTTTAATCGACCAGTAGGAAAACGAGGTTTGCTTCGAAGGTGTTGGTGAAGGAGTGTAGTGCGGCGCAACACCAGGGATTCCGGTGCCAACGTGGAACCTGCACAACACAATCAAATTACTTTGCCCCAACTTAACAGTGAGGTTGTCAATCTCACCGGCTTGCTGAAAACAAAGGGTTAAACGTATCGAATGGAAATGATGTTTGTTTGCATAAAACAGTAGAGAACAATGATTGCAGTAGATTGTATTTCAGATGTAAAAGAATGGACCGGGGTCCACAGTTCACTAGTGGTGTCTCTCCAATAAGATAACTAACATGCTGGGTAAACAAATTACAGCTGGGCAATTGACAATTGATAAGTGCATATAACATGCATGTGTGAGCTGTGGTGTCTACTATGAGATTCATTTGGGCATTACGACAAAGTACATAGACCGCTATCCAGCATGCATCTATGCCTAAATAGTCCACTTTCCGGTTAACATCCGTACCCCTTCCAGTATTAAGTTGCAAGCAACAGACAATTGCATTAAGTAATGTGCGTAATGTAAACAATACATTCATCCTTGAATAAAGCATTGCTGTTTTACCCCTAGTGGCAACAACACATCTACAACCTTAGAACTTGCTGTCACTATCCCAGGTTAAATAGAGGTTGAACCCAACTATCATGCATAAATACCCCCTCTTGGAGTTACAAGTATTCACGTGGCCAAGGCTTCAACAAGTAACGGAGAGCATGCAAGATCACAAATGACATAGACATGATAATATAATATTCAGCTCCACATAGGTATCAATATAAGTCAGATCCCAGCAAACACAACATGTAGCATTACAATAAGATGATCTTGATCATGATAGGCAGCTCACAAGATCTAAACATGATGGCACAAGTGGAGAAGACAACCATCTAGCTACTGCTATGGACCCATAGTCCAAGGATGAACTACTCACGCATCACTCCGGAGGCGGGCATGGCGATGTAGAGCCCTCCGGTGATGATTCCCCTCTCCGGCAGGGTGCCGGGAAGAGCTTCAGAACCCCCCGAGTTAGGGTTGACGACGGCGGCGGCAGCGAATATGTTCTGGATGAAAGGCTCGGTGTTTTAGGGTTTTCGCGTCTCGGGGAATAAATAGGCGAAGGGGCGATGTCGGCGGACCCCCGAGGGGCCCAAACCACCAGGCGCGGCTGGGCCCACTGCCGCGCCACCTGGTGGTTTGGCCACCTCGTGGCTCTTCGTCTCTCCTTCGGACTCCGTGTACGTGCTGGAAAAATAGGGACTGGCCTTTTGTTTCGTGCAATTCCGAGAATATTTCCAGAAGTAACTTTCTGAAACCAAAAACAGCAGAAAACAGGGAACTGGCACTGTGGCATCTTGTTAATAGGTTAGTCCCAGAAAATGCATAAAAGTGATACGAAGTGTATATAAAACATGTAGCAAATGGTATAATATAAGCATGGAACAGCAGAAATTATGGATACGTTGGAGACGTATCATACCCCTACATGTTCGATAACGGGTAGTTATGATTGAATTTGCCTATTCAATCACTTGTCAGTGTCAGGACCATGGACGACCTGAATGACTGCTATCGTTAACGAAGACACTCTGTTGAACCTGTTGATTATCAAGTATATTCCCATCACTTCACGATACTCATCATTTACCTTAGGCGAGATATATGACATTGCCGTGAATGAGACCTTTCATTCACTATATATGTCACTTTATCCTCGTTACCGATGTGATGCCCTTACTCTTTTCCCATGTTCCAGTATCCCCATGACATAAGAATATCATGACCTTGTCTGCGCAGACATATCTATGGACACCTTCCCACTAGAGTGGATACATGATGTATCTCTCTATTATCTAGAGGAGCAATTCCCATTCTTGAACTACTATGATTAAATGCATATCTTCAAGATCACCCAGCGACAGCCGTTATGACCACCTAGTGACGGCCGTGGTGTTTGACCGTGCCAAAGTAATCTCTCAAATATACACAACCATAAATTCTCATGGTCTAAGGAATAAACAAGTAGATCAATCTAAGACTATACCATATACACCAAAACCTTGATCTCGTAGTATATCTTATTTTGGGTCTTCCCAGTCATATTGTTGAGACAACAATATGCTCTCATTAATAATGACATGCTTATGTCCATGACCGGAAAGCAAGGTCATACAGTATTAACGAGTTTGTCTATGAGACATGACAAAGGGTAAAAAGGGTTTGATTATGTTCCTACACATGCGTATGTGCTTCCCTATAAATCTCACATTTATAGACCATAGCAGTTATAGCATAAATATAATGCATAAATCATGAAACAGATGTATATTTATTGTCTCTCAGGCATACATCCAACACGTACCCATCCAGGTTCTACTAATCTTATTATTACAGCCAAACTTTGCCAAACAATTTGCTACTTCATTGCCCGTACGGCGCACCTGCTTGATCGAGAAATCATTGAGCACCTTAATCAGGGTCTTGATCTCCTCCACCAGCGGCCCATAGACCGAGAGATCGACTTACCTGCTTGAGACCTTCGTCACCACTGCACTGCAGTCCGTCTCTAGAACCAGCTTGTTGACACCAACCCTTCTCGCTAGGACAGCAGCCTCCCGACAGCTAGGAGTTCCGCTCCTTCAAAATCAGATGCACAGGGGAAAAACAGCAAGCCCCCACAACGAAGCTACCGTGGTGATCACAGATGACCACACCACCCCCACCTGCATCTGAATTCTGCTTGAACGAACCATCTGAAAGTGCATGTGTTGCCCCATGCGTGGTTTTGGTAATTAATGACAATCCTTATGGACTAATGTTTGTATTGAGATGACAATCCTTATGGACTAATGTTTGCATTGAGATATCTTTATAGATCTTGTCCATGAAGAAGTTTGGAGTTCATGTGTTGAACTCTAGAAGATTATATGATGACCAAGGTTCTATCCAATGGGTTCATATGAAGAATGATCATCTAGAGTTGAGCTTATTGCAAGCATGGCTTGGAAAAGAAGATTGAGTGAACATTCATGTTTATCTCCAAGCCATCATCTATATCAAGAGAAGAATATGAAGCGCAAATGGATACATGAAGACGGAGCTAAGCGAGGCTCTCCCATAATGGTGTATGGGGGAGTATTTGGAGAAGTCTTCATCAAGCATGTGCTACCAAGCGCAATCAAGAAAGGTGGTCCACTTGAGGGAGTCAAGATCGTCATCATCTAGCTCAAGTGGAATGCGCAAGGCAAAGGTATGATCTTGATAGGGTTTCTATTTTACCGGTCTCGTGGTGTTAGTGGGAGACCGGGTTATAGGATAGACGGCGTACTATCAAGAGGGGCTCTCAAGTGAGTAACTTGATCGCATCTTGTGGAGAGCTCAAACCTTTGCATATTTGGCATATCATCTTCTTGGTTCTTATTTGGCTTTTATCCATGTGAGAATTTAGAGCTTGTGTTCATCTCCATACCAAGCTCTAGTTCATCAAAACGGATTTCATTTGAATATCTTGTGGTGTTTTTGATGTTGGAGGTTTTACCGGTTCGTCTCTTGTAGAGAGGTCAAACTCTCCTCTTGTGTTATCCTCCTCACATGATGGACTATGATGTGTATATGCATGATCTGTAGTGCTTGTGATTATCCGGAGCAAGCCCAAGATCATTGAAAACGGAGTCCGGATGGAAATCTTGTTGCGTTCTCGGTGTTGGAAATATTATCGGTCCTCCTCGAGATAAGGTCCACACGTCCCATGTGTGGTATCTCCTCTATATTTGTAGGAAAGCTCTTGTGGCTACCTTTCCAACCTCGTTGGTTTCATCTCGTTTGGAGCTTCCTTGCAAAAGTTATTGCATTTCAGGTTTTGCAGTTTGTCTGGCCAGGCCGGAGTTTCCGGCCTGAGGTGCTCAGGGGCCGGAGTCTCCGGCCCACCGAGCTTTGAAGCCTCACGGCGGCAGTCGCTGCATCGAGGCGAGTAGGTCTGGAGTTTCCCCGGAGTTTTCGGACCGGCCGGAGTTTCCGCCCTCAGTGGCCGGAGTTTCCGGCCCATCTGGTTTTGCTGAGAAGAGAGCAACGCGGCGGCAGTCGCTGTATTGGGGCCGGAGTGACCCCGGAGTTACCCCGGAGTTTCCGCCCCCAGTCAGTCCGGAGTTTCCGCCCAGGCCGGAGTTTCCGGCCTCCCTGACCGGAAACTCCGGTCTAAGTGGACTGCAACGGCTCTTTTTCTGGGAGGGGTATAAATACCCCTCCACCTACCTCCAGCCAGCCAGCTCTTCCAAGCACGTTTTTTCCCCTCTCTCTCCTCCATTGTTGACCTTGGAAAGCTTGCCCCTCTCCCAATTCCTCCCATGATTCTTGCATATCTTTGAGGGATTTGAGAGAGGAGATCTAGATCTACATTTCCACCAATCAATCTCTCCTCTAAGTGAGGGAACCCTTTGGATCTAGATCTTGGAGTTCCATTTGTTGAGTTCTTCTTTGTTCTTCCTCTCTTCTCCCCCCATAAGCATTAGTTGCTTTTGTGGGATTTGAGAGTGAAGGATTTGAGCACTTGTGCTCTTGCCATTGCTTCGTTGCATCGGTTTGTGCTCTCCACGAGGATTCGTGGAATTTGAAAGCTTGGGAACTTGTTACTCTTGGGTCTTTGGACCCTAGACGCCCGTGTGGTGGTTGAGACCCTTGGTGGTCACTGTAGCTGTTCGGGAGCCCCAATCCCGTTGTGGGTTGTGCCCGGATCGTTTTTGTAAAGGCTCCGGATTCCGCCTCGAAGGAATTCTGATAGTGGAAGGTGAACCAAACCTTTGTGGTGCGGTTCATCGGAGAAGAAGGTGAAACCTTTGTGGTTGTTGAACCATTGTGTTGGTTCACACCTCTCCAACGAGACGTACTCCCCTAAAAAGGAGGAACCCGGGAATACATCCTCGTCTCCGCGTGCCTCGGTTATTTCTATACCCGAGCTCTTTACTTATGTACTTTACATTGTGATAGCCTTCGTGCTTGAAGTATTCTATTGCTATCACCTTGTTGCTTGTCTTGCTTAGCATAAGTTGTTGGTGTACATAGGTGAGCCTAGTTTATTTAGGTTGTTCGCTTGTTAATTTAAACACCTAGTTTTATTCCACAATTATCAAGCCTAAACCGAAAAGTTTTAATCGCCTATTCACCCCCCCTCTAGGTGACATCATTGTCCTTTCACATACAGGTTTGCTTTGTGCCAAGCGCTATCTGGTGGACGCCAGTGCTCCACCTGATTGCACGCATTCTTCTGAACCATAGACCTCAGTGCTTGCCACTCCTCCACTAGGAAGCGTGACCTGTTTGCTGCGATCTTTGGGTCTTCGATTTGAGCAGACTCCCTAGCATCATTTCGTGCCAACCAAAGCAATACAGTGTCATCAAGCCCACTGCTCTCTCATTCTCCTTCACACTTCCAACCCAGTCCAACAGCCAACCTTGCATATTCTTGGGCACACTCGTTGACACCGCGGTTTACATAGTTGGAGCCTGGTTTGCTCTCGAACAAGGTCCCAAGTGGCAATAGAATGAGGGCAGGACCAAAACCTATGGTACAAAGACTCCTCTCTATTACACACTATGCAACGAACCCCCTCCTTGATCTTCCTGCGCTGCAGCTCTTCTCCCACGGCCAAGCCGTTCTTGATCAAGCGCCAGCAATGCACACCTTTACCTTGCCTGGGACATCTGTCCATATAAGGATAGCCACCCTTGATGTTCCTCCACACTGGCCGAAGAACCCGGGTGTCCTGCTGCTTCACACTTCATTTGAGTTCTAAGATGATACGTCGACCGAACACTGAACATTCTGTTTTTGGTGTAATTCCTGATGGGTTCGTAGCATAGAAAGCATAAAATTTCCTACTGTAAGAACAACCAAGACACCAAGATCTAATCTAGTGGATGTGAGCAACGGGTAGAACCAAGTTCCAAGAGAACTCACCCTCGAAGACCAAAAAGCGTTTCGAGAATTATTCTCGTGGACGGTGTAGTCGATCACTTGCCGATTTCAAGATCGTGAAGATGAATGCTGCAACGGGCATTGCCCCGTACTCGGTCACACGCACGGCTTGATGACAACCTCCGTTCCCTCGATCCAGCGGGGCAGCGGAAGTAGAAGATCCTCCGAAAAACTCCAATAGCACGACAGTGTGGTGTGGTGGAGAAACTAAACAGTCATGGCTTCGCCAAGCGGATGACCAAGCGGTGGCAGCGGGAGGAGGGAGAGAAGATCACAAACACAACAAGTGTGTGAGCAAGTGTGTAAGGAAGAGAGAGAGCTCCCACCCCTCTATTTATAGGAGGGGGGAGGCAACCCCAAGGGGTGGTGCGGCCCAAGAGTTGGTGCCCCACCTCTTCCCTCATCATGTGAGTGGAGTCTCCACTCAACCCACTCAAGCTCTCATTATTCTCCACTCAAAATTCCAAGGGTTTTTTCTTTATTAAATAAATAAAACATTTTTAATTTAATATTTGTTAATTCCATTAACAAACATTAATACATACCCCCTTGGTCTATTTGTTAATTATATTAACAACCATTTGATAATTATCCCTTGAACTATTTCAATATTACCCGAAACAATTCGTGCTGTCCAAACTTTTCTCCAATATCCGTATCTTCTCAATAGCGTCGCAAACCTTAAGTGTGTCACCCTATGGTTCATGAATAATGTAGACATGATCGAGACACCTCTCCGATCAATAGTCAACAGTGGGACCTGGAGATCCGTAATGACTCCTACACATTCAACGATGAATCTTGTGATCGCGTGAACCATAAACGTCGTAACCAATTTCTTTTGTCTCGCGATATTTTACTTGTCCGAGATCCGATCATTGGTACCAACCAACCCAGTTCGATCTCGTTACCAACAAGACTCTTTACTCGTTCCGTGATATGACATCCTTGTAACCTAGTCACGTGCTTGCAAGCGGTGTCGATGTGATATCACCGAGAGGGCCCAGAGTATATCTCTCCGTCATTTGGATGGACAAATCCCACTCTTGATCCATGAGCCTCAACTAATACTTTCAGTGTACCCAACGCCACCTTTATAGTCACCTTTTCACGATGTGACGTTGATGTCATCAAGCACTCATCCGGGTTAGTGATGACATGATCTCATGGTCTAAGGATTAGAGTTACTTCGTATGTGATTGATACAACAATGTAAACTTTAATGACTTGATCGCATTGCTATATCTACTTTGGGTGTATGTCATCACATCATTCTCCTAATGTTGACCCCGTTATTAACAACATCCAATGTTCATGATCAGGAAACCTTGATCATCAGTTAATCAATGAGCCAGTTAAACGAGAGATTACTAGAACCCTTACTTGTTTATTAGTCACACATGTATTAACGTTTCCGATTAATACAATTCTAGCATGAGAAATAAACATTTATCATAAACATGGAATATGATAATAACCATTTATTATTGCCTCTCGGCATATTCCTTTCAATTCCAAGCAGCATAGTCTTCTGTTCCAGCCTACCTACGGAAATCTTCAGAATATTGGTGACATCCATATCAAAGAAATTTGCTTTCAGCTTATAAATATCCCAACCACGCCATCCGGCAAAAGGAGCTCACTCACAAATTGGAAATTCTCTGGACTTTCCTGAAGCCTACCCAACGGCCGCTTTAAACTTGTCTTGGGATCCAATTGTCTTCCCAAACCTTGATCTTGGACCCATCCCCTCACTCACCAAATAAACCTTCCTTAAGAAGGTCCCTACCGTGCAAAATACTCCTCCATGTATAGGATGCCTTTTAGACAACTTGATGTCAAGAAGTCACTAGCTTTGAAGTATCTTGCCCGTAGTACTCTAGAGCATAAAAAGTCTGGTTTTGTAACAATTCTCCAAGCTTGTTTGCAAGCAAAAGCTGGTTGCAATCAAATAGTTACGGAACCCTAGTCCTCCCCTCCCCTTCGGC
Organism: Poa pratensis; assembly: GCA_947311845.1. Taxonomy (NCBI): domain Eukaryota; kingdom Viridiplantae; phylum Streptophyta; class Magnoliopsida; order Poales; family Poaceae; genus Poa; species Poa pratensis. Next base: position 33,087,318 of record CAMZMU010000089.1, on the reverse strand, counting down.
TCACACATGCGTTCCTAGCTTATCCAATGTAACCTTTCTCTATCCCTCGCTCGCTCCCCACCTGAAGTTCGATGAAACCGAGGTGAGCTAATCACCAAGCTTCTTGACAGCATAAAACACCCATGGTGTAAGTTGGTACAGCTTGCAAAACTGACTTCACCAGCACACCTTTTCCCTCCTTCGACATCCCCTGCCCCTTCAAACCTCACACCTTAGCCCATGAACGTTCCGTGAGGTTTTAAAAGCACCATTTTTTGATCGCCCTACCACAATTGGTAGTGCTAAATAGCGTTCAATCGTTAGGGCCTCACCTGAATCCCAATTGTTGCTTTCACAAGGAGGACGAGCATCTTCTGCACAACCCTTACCGAAGAAGATTGAAGACTTCTGGAAATTTACTTTCTATCCCGAGCTCTCTTCATACTTCCTCAGAACCTCCTTCAGAGCAGCAAGGTTTGCATCACTTGCCTCCAGAAAAAAACACTATCCTCAGCGAACAAAAGGTGTGTTATAGTTGGACCTTCTTACCAAAACCAACTCCATCGAGTTATTTTATCTATCTGAGCTTTGTCATTGGTTAATTATAAGCATGGGTCGTTGGGAGAAAATTCCAAAGAGCCCGCTCCTGGAGCCCTATATTTTTAAAAAAATCTTTTCAAAATCTCCGTTTTAATGTTTCAAAAATACCGAACAAAAATCCTAGACGTTGATAATGTCAAACTCTACCAATATCCTAAAAACCATATGAAATATTTTGTATTCTGCTACGCAAAAAACAAATCTGACAAATTTTTTGAATTTTCAAAACGTGCACTGTTCCTCATCGAGATCCACATATTATCATTTTTGCGGAGGCAAGAATAAAAATGATTTCGTATTGGTTTTTTTCATACTAGTAGAGTTTATGATTAGAATCTTTTTCCATTTTTTTGAAACTTGCAATTGACATTTTTAGTTTTTAAATAAAAGGCACCATAAAACCTGAGTTCCAGAAGGACTCATTCCCGTTTGGGCCGCTATCAGATAAGTTCGTGTGCAAATATTTGAGGCCTTTCGTGAAGTTGACCAATTGAGCGTTTGCCCGCAAGTGTTGGGCTCAAATGTTGCAGGCCTTGCTAGAAGTTGACCCTTGAGACCTTCCATTTCAATTCCTCGGGCATCCAAACATGAGGCATCGTTCAGCTTTCCGGATTCCAATTTCTGATTTCCAAGCCTTATCTTGACATCCAAACGGGAGTAGGGTTTGAATGCTTTACCATTTGCCGCTATGTCAAAAAAAGACCTACCCTCCCGCATTTAGATTCTAGTATTGGTACTACACACATTTTACCGCAGTTACAATTAATTTATACCTGAACAGTGCTTCCTCCATGGCTGTTATAAATATCCCAGGCTTTCTCTCAGAAGGAAGTATATAATTGGAAAATTAACAAGCGAAATGATACATGCTGAATCATCTCCAGGCTGCAGCCCGTAACTGCTAGTCTGCTAGCCATACTAGATAGTCTAGATACATATTACTAAC